>DWMZ01002663.1:0-13769 GCA_018249855.1 Eueides tales michaeli | reverse complement strand
AATGTTTAAAATTCTACGAGAGATTTTTTGTGATGGAGTTTTTTTATAGTGGCCAAATTAGAACGAGTCACATTGTAAGCGATTCTTGTGGGTTAGGGATAAGTTAGGTATAAATTCACTTTATAAATATATAAGTATGTTTACAATTTGTTTTTGTAGAGTCAAAGTTGATTGAAATTAAACTTATTAGTTCAATCAATGATTATAGTGTATAGTAGAAATGTCAAAGTCAAGTTTTACGTTACCATTACCATAAAAAAACATAACATAAAAAAAACAGTTTGAGTATCTTGCGCTTATTAATATACTGGAAAATATCCTTTGTAAACTTCCTACGCCATGATATAAGATAATATCATAATTGTTGAACTTTTATAGTAAAAAAGTTATATATTTTAAGTATATTGCTATATAAAATGCTGTAAATAAAAAAAATATATCCGTAAAGGGAGTAAGTTTGAAGTACTGGCTGTGATAATAATTAAATAAAACGGTGAATTATTAAATAACTTTTGGATAATGATGTAAAATATTATATGAATTTTCCCAAGTTTTGCTTTAAATACGATGCGCAATTCAATTATGTTATAGCATTCATTAGCATTTCATTTTTTTCAAATATTACATTCCATTAGCTATAGTTAGATAAAACGAATGTGATTCACTACAGTTTAATGTAAACGGAATAAAATGTGTTATAAAGATCAAACCCAGAATCTGTCAGTGTACAACCACACGCTTGTGCCCCTGCACCAGGACAGTCCTCATATTATATATACGATTATATATTATATGTAATGTAAGCATAGCATCGCAAATAAAATATATCTTAATCACATCTCAAATATAATGTACTCTAAATTCCATGTTTCTTTTAATTATTGGAAAAATCTCGTAAAAAAATATTGAGAACATGGATAATCTAAATTTTCTTAAAAAAATATTTGTAAAAGGTCCTCAGTTCCCTCCGCCTAGCCTGATACGTTCGTACGTAAGAATTCCAGATAAATTTCAGATAAATCGAAAGATTGTTGTCAGATTATTATTACGATTTATTTCTAGGTGTTTTTATTCTGTAGTGTAAAGGTAAGTTAAAGTTGGTAAGCAACTTAAGTCACATGTGTTCATACAGTTGTTCGTAATATTATGAGACCGCAGCTCTATTGCTTAAAGAAAGTTCACAGCGAGTGATTCAGTTTTTATTTTATAGTTTGACTATTATATTATTATTATGTGATGTAAATACAAGAATTGTGAAATACATTTATTATGTTGTACAAAAATATTGTACATTTGTGATAAATTTGTGTTTTTTTCTTCTTTTATATTCTAAATTATATTTTTATGTATTTCTTTCTAAGTGAAGTTAAAAAAAGTAAAAAAAAATTAAACGATTTATGACTTATAACACTTTATATTTCGATATTAGAGACAAATACTACAGTATTATATTTATACAAGAATAAAGAAAAATTAAGCTAAAAATGATTACCACGAAATATATTGTATGCAAGACACTGCGGATGCTATTAACGATCTTTGTCATGTAGTTTATGCGTCGAATGCAATTAGGCAATACAATACATACGAAGATAACATTGTACTACGATTAATGATAGTAGTGTTTTATATTATTGAGGTTTCAACGGCTGTAGGCTCAAGATAATCTATATATATATATATATATATATATATATATATATATATATATATATATATATATATATATATATATATATATATATATATATATATATATATATTTGGCTAAAAATAAAATGTATAAATAAAACTATGAAGATAAAATTGTTTAAGAAAGAATATAAAAATTAGCACACTTTTTTCGTGCTCTTATAAATTATAAGAACTAAAATTGAGTTTTTTACGATTAACTCAATAATATCATATTTATTACATACTTATTTTGTAACCTAAGTTAAGTTTCATGATGGTACAATAATGACAAGTAGGTGAAAATCTTTTTAAGGGCAGTTTAAGGGCAGCCCTTGCGGACTAAGTTTATAAAGAGATGATCCGAATTATAATTATTTTAAAATGAAATTACTTTGAAAAAATAAATTAGAATTAGACAAATTTATTTATATGAAAGATCAAAATTCCACTAACTTTGACTACAGCATGTGATATATCAAAATCGAATTACAAGGGCAGTCGCTAGGGCGGCACTATTACAATAAATCCAGTGTAATTAATTAAAGGCACCCAACGCTAAATCGGTTCTTTGTAATTACTCTTTAGACAAATAAGTTCGTTTGTTTCGTAAATGTGTACAATGTATTTTTTAAAATATACATTTTTACCTTATAATTTTTCTACAAGCCTACTACAGAGGTTTGACTCCATTTTCAACTTCGATTTTTTAACATCCACTTAATATATGCCTTGAAATTTAAGCAATAGTTGGTAACAGACTGTCATAATACTAGGTCCTACTGCCTACCTTACATACAGCGTGAACCTAAAAATATAATTAATTAATTTGTAACGTTATTACATAAGTTCAAGCAGCATTAAGCTTTATTAAAATATGTTAAATTGTAATAATTTCCGATTGGTGGAACCTGTTTACAATCGTTGCGATTATATGCTTATAAAATTCAGATGAATTTCGAGACTCGATGTAAATTCTTCTATAGTACCTAAGTGTAAAATACACTACTAACGTACGTGTTCTCCCCCAGTCGTCGAAATGAAATATCTTATATTTTCATTTACTCATTCTGATAACAAGAAAGAGCGCAATGTTAAGTGCCACTACTCAACACGTAATGCTTTGCAATTTCGGCTAAACAAAACGGAGTGTCTTAACACCAGATACCCTGCAATTTGCGGAAAACAGCATAAACTTTAAAAAAATCCAAGCGATTTTCTGTGTATAGTAATAAAATATCAAATTACTAACGCCTTAGTTAGTATCAAAAATATTGTTCCAAATTTAGTTCCACGGGTACATATGAACGCGTCATTCTACTTGATTTATCTTTAACGTAATTGATAGGAAGCTTGGCTAGATAATGTACAGTCATTTCGTGTCGCCGCGACGTGATTGCTGCTGGAATATTTATGTATTTTCACTTTCCTTTTTAATATGTACTTCAATGTAATTGTAATTTTTATTTTTACATATCTATTGTTACTTGGCGGAAGAATTGAAAATATTATGGTAATTTATTATATTCTTCATACTTATTTAAGTGGGACTTAAAGTAATGACAATTGCTACGAGTTGTAAGCATATATATTTAAGTATGTGCTAAGGTCAGGTATACTATATGTAATATGTTACTCATATATGGGAATAACGTAAAGTTTAAAATTTTACAAAACCCAATATGTTCCATAAATCACAAACTTTCCAAAAAGAGTAGAAACGCATTTTTTACAGACGTAAAAAATAATTTCATACATCTTACAGACTTAATATTTAAATTTTATTAACGACATTAAATAAGACTATTAAGGACTATATTTATTGGTGTGGTTTGATAGCCCCAGCGATTGTGTCACTATAAATTCAACTTGGTTCAAGGTTGAATGACCCTTGCCAAAATCCTTTCTCGCTTAAACTACTAGTGTTAATTTAGTACTGGCTAAGCACTTATAACTAGAAGCATATCAGATTTAGTATAATCTAGTCTAGACTAAGTAAAGTTCAAAAACTATTTTTATAAATATATGTAGGCCAACGGAAAATAAATCTTATAATATGTTATTATTTGACAAGCTCTCATTCACTTTGTGTAAAAAAGAACTACAATTATATTTTTGAAATAATTTCTTTCTATGAAATACCGATAATTTTTCATTTTTCCTTTATGTGCATTTGTAACTTACAAAATTTTTACCAAACTTACTCACTTTTTGCAAACCTTTTGATAATATTGAATAATATTGAATAGAAGTTTATTTTTTGTGCTCTAAGGATTGTAGACATAAATATTTGACAATAGTATCTTTAATTTCCGAGATTGTTACACATTTTAAATGAAACAATTTTAAACGAATTTATCTCGTATATTGAAATTAATCCGTTTAAAAATGTTTTATTTTAAATAAATATTTGATATTAATTTCCGTTTGATACCTTTAGACAAACATATATACAATATAGTGATCCCATAATTTTCTTAAATAAGGACACTTAAAAAACTGAGATTTCCTTACATCTACGAGGGTGTTCCTCTAAGCCTGTTAAGGTCGAGGATATATGTAGGGTTTAATGGGTAATTAATCGGTTTAAAATTGGTAGAATTTCCACTGATTTCTATATGGAATACACAGTATACGATAGAAATTGGAAATTAAGGATAAAGGTGATAGAAGGTGGAAAATTGACAAGTGGCAATACAAAAGTATACATGTTGGTAAATTTTACATGATTATTTCTTTAAAAGGAATTTAGTCATAACTTAACAACTGAGTAAATTTTCACATACATATATAATAAGTATGTACTTGATTTTTTATATTTTTTTAATATATTTTATACTGTTAATCCACACGTAGAAAAGAGAAATACTTTTTTTGAAAACGAATAAAATTTTAAACACGTCGCGTTTGAACCGCCCAACCTTGGACCGTTTATAAAAGGGCGCGAGCTTAAACCCCTTTGTTATTGCTAAGCCTCTTTTAATAATTTAGATATAAAAATTTATTATAAAACACTTTTTAACACAACTTTTTCTAGATGTTTTTTTTTAATAATTTGACATTTACTAAATTTAAAAACGAATAAAAGTTTGAACGAAGCAGGATTTAAACCCGCGCTTCTTGGACACCGTCCAAGCGCTCTGACCGACTAAGACATTCGTTCTCACCAAGCTCCGTCGAAATTTTTATACGCTTGTTGCAACTTATTTAAGTTTTTAGCATCTCTGTAGGGAGATTTTTACAAATTTCCGCCACCCAAAGACAATTCGTTAGAATTATCGTTTGGCTAGAGAGAATGCTATTTATTAAATATTTTACTATTTTTACAGTGTTATTCCACACTTATCAAAGAAAAGTACTAAATTTAAAAACGCATAAAAATTTGAACGAAGCAGGATTTGAACCCGCGCCTCTTGGAAACCGTCCAAGCGCTCTGACGAACCAAGCCATTCGTTCTCACCAAGCTCCGTTGAAATCTTTATACGCTTGTTACAACTTATTTATGTTTTTTAACATCTCTGCAGGGAGATTTTTACCCAAAGACAATTCGTTAGAATTATCTTTTGGCAAGAGAGAATGCTATTTATTAAATATTCCAAGAGGCGCGGCAATGTCTTTCCTAAGTGTGGAATAACATTTTAAAAATAGTAAAATACTTAATACCATCTTATGGTATAATTTTTTAATAACATTTTCCTCAATATCTCTCCCCTAAGGTAAAGACTTTATTAACCCTTCCTTATTAAATCTACCGTTCGCTGAATACGAATTATTGGAATAAAAGAATCGATTTGCTCGATTAAAGATAAGGAACTTAAAAGGCTCTTTAAATATTTTACTTCAATATAAAATATGTTAAAAAGATCCATTTCATCTTTAAAAGAAATATTATCAAATATCGAGGGTATCGGTCATATTTGTAATTATGATGGTGACCGGGTTTTAATAGAGTTACAAAGTTTTGGAAATGCTTAATATTTTTATAGACAATTAAAATATCTTACTTACTTATTTATTCATATTTTTAGCTTCACGCTGTATACAGCACATGGCACAATAAACCGAGGGAACTTAGGAACCTAGTGTTATGACACAATTTTACGTTTACCACTTTCCGCCGAATTCAAAGCATTGCGTGTTGAATGAACTTAACGCCGGAACGGAGCTCAACGCCGCCTTATTACCAGAGAGAAGAAATGAAAACATTGAATATTTTCTATTTTCTCAAGTAAGGTTCGAATCCATAACATAGGTTATGGCGTTTACAGCTACATGCGTGTGCCAACTTATTATAAAGTGATTTTTTTCTTGTAAGATACAGAGTGTCTCAAAAGAAATTTAATACTTACCTAGCTTATTGCGTGAACGCAACGTATCCGAGGGGCGCGGGGGTTATATCAAGATCCAGGCTCTTGGAAATTCAGTCGCTATGAAACGTTTTTTGGGAGCAGACCACGTGTTGTGCGTGCGAGAGTTTTACAAAAACGGTGATTCGGCGACTATAGAGCGTATAAAATTCTGCAGTATTCGAAGTTTTCGCGTTTAAATGATCCGCCAATCATTTTATCTCATTCGAAATTAGGTTAAAAATGTTAAAGACACAAGCACGATGTTGGTTGGATAAATCAAAATTCGGGCGACCTGGGTCATCATGAGCAGTATAAAACATGGAGAGCTTTAATCAGTCTGTTCGTTACGACGCGAACTTTCAGAAGCGCGCATATGCTTTTAATTTACATAAATCATCATTATATCGCATTGTATATGAAGACCTAAAGTTGCTCCCATACAAAATTCAATTGGTTCAAGAATTAAAACCCCAAGACAATAGTCAAATGTCTAATTTTGTAAGACAGGTGATTAAGTGATTTTCAACGTTTACCAACATTTTGTTTTCAGATGAAGCTCATTTTCATCTTTATGGCCACCTAAATAAGCAGAACTGTTGCTACTGGAGTGCAACGAATCCGAAACACAAATATCACTTCTACATTCGCCTAAAGTGACCGTATACGCTGCGATGTCGGTGCGAGGAATTATCGACCCTTATTTTTTTGAAGACCAAAGGAGAAGTTACAGTGAATTAAGAACATTATGACAAGATGTTAGACAACTTCTTGGTACCTGAACTGCAAAATTTCCCTGGCTATAACCAAAGAAAATGGTTATAACTGGACGAAGCAACTTCACACATGTCCATTATGTCGCTGCCATTTGTTCGTTAAATTTTCTCCGGCAAATTGATCTCCCGGTAACGTGACATAAATTGACCTCCGCGCTGTCCAGATTTAATACCTATAGACTTTTTCCTAGGAGGTTATCAAAAGTTTACACCAATAAAACGGTTTCATTGACGCACTTCAAAAAAAAACCACCACGGAATGACAGCCATCCCTGAAATCTGCCAACCCGTCGTAAGTAATTTTACTGTTCAATTAAATGAGTGCCGAGAACGTGTCGGTTTACATTTAGACGATATTATTTTTAAGAAATAAATCCCCAATATATGTTTTTTAATAATTAATAAACATTTTTTCTATATACATATAAAATTGCTTTTGAGACACCTTGAATATATTCTTAAATGTGATTTGACGTACCATAGAAGACGAAGTAGCACAAGCGTGCGACTGGAAATTCAACAAGTTGTGGGTTCCATTACCATTTCAGTTCTGCGACTATTCGCAAAGAAATCGTAAATTGAATATTTTTTTGTTTATTTATTTTTGTAAATTAACAAAAGAAACAATATATGGATAAAATATATCCGTTTTGTGTGTGAAAATAAATGAACGCCCTAATTCCAGGTGTTCAGGCTTATTGTAATGTTGATTAGTTCTTTCTTGTTTCCACAAATTGTTATTACTTTTGACAAAGAATAAAAATAAAAGTAGAAATGCTATTCGGAAGTAAGTAATTAGTTTCCTCTAATGACTATTCTTAGACTCTGGAGTTAGTCAAAAAGTTTTTTAATTAAAATTTGCTTACAACAAGAAACTAAGTATAGAGGTAGGCCAGAATGCTTTTAAAATTCAATTCATCAAAACATCAAAAACGTCACTGAAATTTCTTATTACGCTAGTAGCAATACATTCAAAGTACTTTCTATGTATAAGAATGAATTCAGTCCCTTAAAACGGAAAAAAATAATATTATTATTTTCTGCGCAAACATTTTTGTTAGTATAGTCATCAAACAAAGGCTATAAATTTAAAATGTACGATTAAAATATTTTTGTTTTAGAATCACGTAACTTTACATAGCATTCATTTTCAATTATATTTTAATGAAATTGATGTTTGATTAAATTACTGTTTTATGTTACAATTGTCACAGCCAGCTTAAATAAATGGTTGTTCTTCTAATATCGAGTCAACACAAAAACTGGTTTCATGTATGTTTTGTTTAGAAAACATACAAAAATGAATACGCACATCTTGGAGATCGTTCAATTAAGAATTGGGGTTTTGGTTTTTAATGGTGGGTTTTTAACTGTGTTTATTTATATTGTCTGTTTTCGTTGTCCTTGCTTAGTGTTAAACAAGGAATTTAAATATTAAAAACATTAATTTTATATACTTCAATTTCACTTTTCAGTTAGAAAATAATTCAGAATAAATTTACTCCCGTTGAGGAAATATATATTTTTTATTTACAGCATTAAACATAACAATATACTTAAAATATTTAACTTTTTTACTATAAAAGGTCAACAATTAAGATATTATCTTATATCATAGCGTAAAAAGTTTGAAGACAAACGATAATTTTAATTATATTAATAAGTGCAAGATACTCAAACTCTTTTTTATGTTAACATTATGTAATGCATTTAACTTAATAAAAAATATTTTCTTAGTGAACATATGTAAAAAAGTAAAAAAATATTAACCTTGACACTTCTGCTATACACTATAATCTTTGATTGAACTAATAAATTGTGCGTCTAGTGAGAACTTTGTCTTCATGCCGTCTTATTTCAATTAACTTTATTAGTTACAAATAGTTGTAAATGTACTTTTCATTTAACTTCGAAAAATTTAGGTGAAGCGTTGAATGAGTACTAAGTATACAAGTATAAACTCTTCTCTTAGCTTCACGCTGTATCCCGCACATGGCATGGTAGGCAGAGGGAGCTTGGGAACCTAGTGTTAAGACGCTCCGCTCCACTTCCGTTGCCCACTTTTCGCCGAATCTGAGGCATTGTGTGTTGAGTGGCGGAACTCAACGCCGCGTTTTATAAGAGAATCCGCGTTTTAGAATGTAAAATTTAATTTATTTGTTTGTTTTTACTCATTTAAGTATGGACAATGCGTACTAAGACTCGCCGCTACCTTTTTTAACTAGATCCTCTGATTTACAAAATTTGTCTCTATAAAAACAGTTGTAAATATGTTTTACAAAGCGAACTTATAAAGATCCAGAAGTATCGTTTACATTGCGGGTGGTCCTAACTTAGCCACTATAAAAATCCATCACAAAAAGTGTATTGTAAAAATTTAAATATTATTCGTTAAATTACAATATATCGTAAATTATTAATATTTTACAAAATAATAACGGCCACTTTAAAATTTTATTTATGCAAGTGCTGGCTCAAGTTTATCTATAGATATAAATTTATTATTCTAGTCTATTGCGACAGATAAGTATTACATTAAGTACCGTCTGTCAACGTGCAATGTATTTGTATGTATTTAAATTATTATAAAAATAGAAAATTACAGCTAACAGTCTATACGCCCACACAAGGTAGAATTAGCTCGAAAATAAAAAGATAAATAAACGCATGCACTCATTAAAAGCAAAAGTTAAATAAAAACAAAGTGAATTCCACTGTACCGGAAGCATCGAACGTAAATCTCGTTTTTCCACATTCAGTCCTTTTCGCCTACAATTTGCGAGCTTATCTTGCAGCACTTTTGCGGGATGCATGCAAGATTATTTTTAAAAATTTCAATTTTCTTCATATTATATGGCAAGCTTTTTCTAGAATAATTATTTGATTCACTTTGGGCTCATATTTCAGTACTTTAAGGACTCATATTTTGGACTTATATTTAAGTCAGACAAATATTATTATTGCCTATTCATTCATTTAATTTGGTATTTACATGTTTTGGCAAATATTAGACTTAAAGTGTGTATGAAAATTAGTAGATAATGTGATAAAATGAGAGTCGTTGCTTTTAGTTTCATAATTGACAATGTAGAGTTGTACTGTGGTTGAGAAAATACAGTAAAAATACCTAAAGGAGGAATGCGGACGATACGGATATTAATTACGATTCAAGTCTTATACTAATATAATTCTATTTTTAATGGACAACGCTCTTTTCGAATAAAAAACTACTAAATACATAAAAAATTATCGATGGCTTCAAATTTTTAAATAGGTAAGTAAATGAATGGTAAAAATACACAATTTAAACTCATATAATAAACAATAAGTTTATTATAGAAATATAATTATCAATTGAGATCATTGATAATTTAAACCAAAAAAAAAGTATTGTGTCACTGGTAATAATTATGAAACTTAGTTCTCTGTAAATATGTAGTCCAGAGCTAAACATCTGATTATCGATTTTCACAAGATCGATTCCCACAAGAGAAAATTAATTGTTTTCAATTCCTCAGTATAATGACAATACAAAGAGGTCTGTTAAGGCGGTCTAACTACGAAACGTATCTTTGTCACGGAGTGTCTTAATGCCAGGATCCTTTTGATTGTCCTAATACATGCACTTAGCGTTAAGTTTTTGTCTATTGTCAGTAGTAAGTATGTTACCACGAAAAATAGTAATCTGAATATAAAATAAGATCGTATTTTATATTGTACAAGTAAGTGTTAATATGAAGGAAACGCTTTATATTCTTCTTGATTTTAAAAACTTATTCGCCACATGCCAAATACACTCGCAATTAACGTTGATTGCGCTGAAAAAATCTTCAATATTTTACGTTGAAAATCCTTAATGTTTCCGATGGGTCGGGTGAAGGAATTTATCACACAATTTTTACGTTAAAACGAAACTCGACAACAACAAACATCACTTCCGATTTAAAATCAATAATTGGGACCCGAGCGCCCTTTATTTTGGAAACAAAAATTTCGATTTTGCCATTACCTATTTAGAAAATATATAAAAATTTTATTATAACATAGAGGGATTTAAGCCCGCACCTCTTGGAAACCGTCCAAGCATTCTGACTAAGCCTCTAGTTCTCGTCAAGCTACGTCGAAATTTTTATACGCTTGTAATTTTTATACCTAAGTATTTATGCTGTTACTCGTAGCATCTCCGTAGGTATATTTTTCGAAATTTCCGCTACTCAAAGATAATTCCTTAGAATAATTGGGCAAGAATTAATAATGTTTTATACATCAAGTAAGTTTCTTTATTTTTTTGCGTTACCCCATTCTGTTCTTTCTTTTGAAGGCGTCATAGGGTTACAATAGATGTTCGTCGATAAAGTAATATATCATCGTATAATTAGTCATACGTCCACTATTCTAATAATAAAAAAAATAAAATCGCGATTATATCTTATTGATATTAATTGATAAAACGCTTAGAAACTTATTTATAAAACAATTTATAACTCATTTTATTCCGTTCTAGGTGCGGGATACAATGTGAAACTAAATATATATTTTTGTCCATTCCATAAATGTTGAAAATATTTTGTTTCACAATTTTACAAATAGAAAACAACAAAGAGCAGAGTGCTACGTGACCTTTTGCAGTCGTTAAAGGTATAATATTAAGGTAAATGTGTTTCACAAAAATATCTTTATATCAAGTCTTACAATGGAGATTAACGTATTTGCTAAAATACCATAATACTGGTTAATAATCTCGTATGTATTAACTAACTAGTTAGTATTTTCATTTGTGAAGCGAATTAATTCAACAAAAATAAAGACCAACAAAATAACTTAATGGAGATTTAAACTTATAACTAAAGTAAAACACATGTATTTAATAAAGCACTACGATTATAAAGATTTTGTTACGACAAGAAAAACAAAAAGCTATTTTTATATATTACAACGCGCTCCATAATATAGAATCTCCTTACCGAAGAGAAGATAATCTTAAAATTACAAGAGTCGAATTCGTCAAGATGAAAAACATATTTCTCATAACTGTTTACTCGAGACGTAATATCGTTATTCTTATATGATCCTCCGTACATTACAGATTTTGTTATGTTAACAGGTGGTTCTATGAAAATTGAACCGGAAATGTGCCGTAAAAAATTACAGGAAACGTTTTCGTGTAAATATTATATTATTATGTCATTGTTTATATTTGAAAATTATGATATTTCTAGTTTGTAGCCCCCGACTCGAAAAAAGATGTGTCATGAGTTTACCTGTCTGTCTGTCTGCGGCACAGTAGCTCATGATTAATGGACCGATTTGAGTACGTTTTTTTTTTACTTTAAATCCATGTTCATCTACGAGTATGTGGTTCTTAGCTATATTTCATGAAAATTGTATTAGCAATTGAAAACAAGCACTTTGCAAAGATAAAGTATAGATTTTTTAGGCTACCTAGATTATTTTAATTTTAAATTCTTTTGGTTGCTTGTGTTATACTTATAATAATAATACCTTACTTATAATAAATATGTAATAGTTCGCTATCTGTACATGGAAGATGTATAAACTATCTTGTAGAAGACAGTTTTTAAAGTAATAGGGCCCAAAATAGTGATTTTTATCGTTTTTGTCTGTTTGCCTGTGCGTTTACGCGATAAGGTCAGAAACGACTAACCAGATTTAAATACAGTTTTCACTATTGTATTTTGGCAAACTTTCTTCAGCATTTTGTGCTTGTTTCATTAAAATTTGTTAGTAAATAAAAAAGATTACATACATTGAAAACAAGAAAATATTTTTTTTTTGTTAGCAATTTATACACATTGTCTTAAAAGTGATAATTTAATGTGATCAAGAAACTAATTGAAATTAATCAATAAAAAAGTGGAACTCAAGCGACAGAACCCGTGGTTGGGCTTATTAAAATTATATAATATATCTTGGATGGACTTATCTTATGAATCTTAATTCTTTCTATATACGCAACAGCACTGCGTCTAATTGCGGTGACGCGACGGCCGGTGTGGGTTGGATTCCCACTCGATGTAGGAATTATTTGTATTTCCACGCTTCAGTAAGATGAAACAGTGCGGAGTTGCTCTTCACTTGCCAACACGCAACGCAGTGTCCTTTTCTAAGTACGACACTTTTCTAAGTACGACACGTTGCCGTGTGATTCCGGCTTAGAATAGGATCATCCTGGTACTGATGGTGTCGTAAGAGGCGACTAAAGTACGAGTGGAAGACTCATGTTGTCAGCAATGACAACACGCATGGGCAGACTCGACCGGATTATTACCACCCCCGGCATTTAAAACCGGCGTTAAAAAGTGGCTTTGGCCGCTGCGTTTCGCATTGGGTAATGTCGGGCCCCGGTGCCCATCCACCTTACAGACCGGCAACGCTCCTGTAGCTCCTCTGGTGCTACAAGGGGCCGTGGGCGGCGGTGATCACTTACCATCAGGTGACACGCACGCTCGTTTACCGTGTCTTTTCTATAAAAAAAAACCTTTGCTTACCCTAACAAGTTAACAGCATTTCAATTCCTGAAGAAGTAAAAACAGAAAGAATATAATAGAATAAAACTTTTACCAAGTTCTCCATAACATAATAATAAAATGAGAAATAGTTAATAAAAGAAAAATGGTAGATTGTAAATAATTTATTTTTAACTAATTTTTATACAATTAATTACTGAAACACTGACAGGTGATAATTAATCGATTGATCTTTTTCCAGGCTTACTTAAGTTAATTAAGCATAATTTTGTTTTGTACATACATACATATCTTCGTAAATTTAACATTCTATTGATTTTTTCAATTATTTATTTTAAAATAGAAAAATAATAAATAAATGAAATAGTATTAAATTTGGTCTTAGTACTTACTTTTAAAATAATTTCGAGAATACTCAAGGCCTTGTTGCATTAAAGCTAACAGTATAATAATAGTTAAACATAATGTAGAGTCCAAATGTTGTTTTA
>DWMZ01002662.1:0-13769 GCA_018249855.1 Eueides tales michaeli | reverse complement strand
CTGCACGGTCACAATTATGCGTTCCAAGGGCACATTCGTCTATATCTGTAAGTAAATATTATTATTATTAGCATTATTATTATTCGTGTATGTGCTATTTATTCAGTTCAAAAACTGGATTCTATTGTAGTAACCAAGTTTTGAGGTATATTAGAGTTTTCATCATCTTGTTAAAATTGCCTTACTATTCTACATGTGTTTAATATTGCTGCTCGCTACAATGTAATGTACGTTTTATTTTATAAATTTAAAATATTTAGACTATGGTGAAGATGTTTCGGTAAAACACCAGTAGTAGAAATAACTATGGGTACTATATATACGGTTTTCTGTTTCCAAATCCTTGTTGTTTCTTTCTTTTAATTCTTCATATTTGCTTATTTTTTCGGAAATTATTATTTTAAGGTTATGAGTGTTAGGCACGGCGATATCAGTAAGTTAAGTAATTGTATCTTTTTTAACTTGCATTTCTGGTCTATTAAAATGAATTTTTCTATTAGTAAGGGCAGCTCGGTCGTAATAAAATTTGTAGGTGAAACTATGTAGGATAAAACGTGGTAGGCAAAAAGAATTTGAACTTAGTGTTGGGACACTTTGTACCGATTCCCTCTTTCCGCCGAACTGAAGCATTGCGTGTTGAGCGGCTGTGCTCAACGTGTTACAAGAGCGAAGAAATTAGAATATTAAATATGTTACTTCATCGTTTACAGTCACACAGTATATCCAAATTTTCTAAGTTTCTTGAATTTTAGCGAGGCCGTGCCTGTAAAGAACCGTTAGTAAATTGTTTAACGTACAAAAAATGAAATGCATAACTTCTTATTTATAATAAAATATTTAAATTTGAGTCTGAATAAATAACGTAAAGCTTTCAGTTCAAATAATACCTTCACATTTGCTAGACGAATGATGTATAACATATCCGGTGCCGCAAGACAATAGTCGAATACAAAGATACGATCCGATGGTATTGTCACATCGTTGGGAATCCGGAATACAATTGTTCTGTTCCGTTGCACATTCGTTGACATCTGTAAACAATTAAAACTATTAATTATGATAAAATTTATTTTTGGTATTATTATCTAATTTGTTTTAATACGTGTCCTGTGTATCCCTCAGTTCGCAGGGTAGGCATAGGGAACTTAGTGTTCCCCTTACTCCATTCCGTTCTCAACACAACACTAAGAAAATTTTTTTTTGTGTAGTACACAAAAAAGTAATAGTATAAATAAACTAAATAAACATGTGGTATAACTTTAAAATATATTGTAGTTGTTATTTTTTTATCAAACAACATTCGGTTTAAGCATCTGGGAGCAGAAAAGGATACAATTTTTCATGTAGCTCTTATAGAGCTAATTTGATTTTTATAAAATATAACAAAAACCACCACAGTAAAGAGTATTATGTGTAGTTTTCGGTTATTTTTTTAAAGAGCTACGATGACACAAAAACAAAGACAATTCAAACACCCCCCTCTTTTTGCGTCAGGGGTTAAAAATTAAAACAAATATATAGCATAACAAAAGATACGGAACGCGGGTCTATAGTGTAGATAATAAAACTAAAAACAAAAAACTTATCTATGTATATATAATATATTATCTGTATATATATATATTTAAAACAATATAATCCGTGTCTAGACTACTTTTTGCACCTTTCTGCCTTTTTTTAAATTGTATTCTATCGTAGCTTAATGGTTGCCTGGAAGAGATCACTTGTAATGATAAGGCCGCCATTGCACACATTATTTTTATTTTAGTTATTTAAGTTATATGAACTGTAATTATATTGTGTGCAATAAAGTATATAAATAAAAAAAAAATAAAAAAAAACTTACCAACACAAGCACCAACGGTTGGGTCCAATTCAAATCCAAGCTTACAATGACACTCGTGACTTCCATTAGTGTTTAAACAATTTTGGTACTGATCACACAGATGAGTTCCCTCCACACACTCGTTGATATCTGTAATAGTGTGTACTTATAATTATTTTTTTTTCAACTTCACTCTGTATTCCGCGTTTATCAGGGTAGGCAGAGGGAACATGGGAACCTAGAGTTCAGACACTTGGTTCT
This sequence comes from Eueides tales michaeli, assembly GCA_018249855.1. Taxonomy (NCBI): domain Eukaryota; kingdom Metazoa; phylum Arthropoda; class Insecta; order Lepidoptera; family Nymphalidae; genus Eueides; species Eueides tales. The sequence goes on along the minus strand of DWMZ01002662.1, from coordinate 11,683 downwards.
GTTCCCTACTTTATGCCGAATTTGAGGCATTGCGTGTTGAGTGACGGAATTCAACACCGCGCTTTACCTTGTTATCAGATGTAACAAATAAAAATATAAAATATATTTAATTTCTTGACAGCATGTCGCGTTTACAGACGCACGCTTGTGCCACTAGGCCATGGCAAACCTCTATAATTAGAATTTGTTTTCATTTTATTTCAATTGATTCAGGCAGAATATAAAACCTGATACCCTTTTAAAATACTGTTCCCAGATTTTATCCAAAACAGATTACATATCAATCTTATTTTGTTTTTTTTTAGCTTCACGCTGTAAGCTGAACATAGCAAAATAGGCAGAGGGAACCTAAAAAAGTTTTACACTTTCCACTCATTTTTTTAATAATCGCGTCTTGAGTGACATAACTCAACGTTGCACTTTGCCTCTTCACCTAAGCGAGGAAATGAAGACATTAAATATTTCATTTCCCAAGTAGGAATCGAACCCACCACTTCCCCTGCACCGTAAAAAAATTAACAAGTGATGTCCTTACCTTCACACCTGTTTGTAACGGGATCCAGTAACCTCATTCCATCAGGACATTTTATGCTTAATTTTCTGTAAAGTAATTATTTACGTTTATAAAGTTTTCTTTTATTTGAGGACTGCTGTGGCGCAGTGGCACAAGCGCGTGACTGTAACCGACAGGTTGTGGGTTCGATCCCCACTCCAGGAAATGAAATATTATATATTTTCAATTTAAATATTTAATGTTTCATTTCTTCGCTCTGGTAACAAGGCAAAAGCGCAACGTTGAGTTTCGCCACTCAACACGCAATGTCTCAGATTCAAGATACAAAGTGGGGAACGAAAGTGGAACGGAGTGTCTTAACACTAGGTTCCCAAGTTCCCTCTGCCATTTGCGGGATACAGCGTGAAGCTGAGTGAGTGAATAAAGTTTTCTTTTCCACATACGAAAGAACTAAAAATGTTCTTATCAGCAATAACTTTATTCTAGTTCATCTTTAAAAAGGATATAAAATGGAGAAAAAAATAGCCTCTCCTACCCGTTCCTCGATACGCTCATGAAAAAGATATAGAAAATAAGTGCCCTCTAAGGAAAAAGCACAAAAAATAGTTACCTAAAATCTGTCTTTGGCTTACAATCATATTCACCAAGCTCATTAACACAAATCTGATCTGGCCTACAAATGTCTTCACCGTCTTCACATTCATCGATATCTGAAATTTTATTTATCAATACATCTGACACCTTACATTTGTCGTTTAAGACCTGTCATGGGGCTGGTATAATATATGCTATAAGCATGCACCCTGTTTTTTTTTTATGGAAAAGACACGGCAAACGAGCGTACTGGTCACCTGATGGTAAGTGATAACCGCCGCCCACGGACCCGTGTAACATCAGAGGAGCTACAGAAGCGTTGCCGGTCCAATGCGAAACGCAGTGACCAAGGTTACTAATTAGGTTTTAAATGTCGGGGGTGGTAGCAATCCGGTGGAGTCTGCCCATGCGTGTTACCATTGCTGACAACGTGACTCTCCCACTTGTACTTTAGTCGCCTCTGTACAGGTGATAAGTTGTAAAATCGATGTGCACTCAAAGAAATGCAATATTTAATATTTTTATGTCTTTGCTCTGGTAACGCGGCAGAACTCGGCATTGAGTTCCGTTAATCAACCTGTAATGCCTTAAGAATTCTCTCGGCAAGTACCTATTGAGAAATGGAAGTGTTTAATGGGAAAGGAGTGTCTTAACACTAGTTTCCCGAGTTTCCTCTGCTTACCCTGCCACGTGCACACACAGCACACCACAGCGTGAAGCTAAAAAAATATTTACACGCTGTAAACAGCTTTTTCAGTTAACTGAAATTAAAAAAAATAAAAATAAATAAATATTATTAATAAAATTGAATTGTAAATATTATACTTAGTTATGAAATTACCTTCACATTTGTTAGTCAAAGAATTTGTTTTAAACCCAGGTGGGCAGTGCTTTGATCCTTTATCTTGACAATAAAAATATCCTCTAGTATTAATACAGAATTGAGACATTTTATTACAGTCGTCATTGCCTACAAGACATTCGTCCACATCTATAAAAAAAATGTTATTTTTTAATATTATTAACCAAAAAATATAAAGCAAGGCTACTTACGAAGATGTTTTGGATACATATCACATTTTAATATGTTTCTGTGTTTATTTTTTTGTTACTGTTTTAAAAATTATAAGTGTTCAGGTTCAACTTTCCACCTATTTTTTACTTAGTTTCAAAAAAAATCTAATATATATATATATATATATATATATATATATATATATATATATATATATATATATATATATATATATATATATATATATATATATATATATATATATCAATAAACCCTGCTAATATATACCTTCACATTCTTCATTTAAACCGCTTTTAAAACCTGGTGGACATCGATCCTCCGTATGTTTGGACTGAGGACCCAAGTTGGCTGGATCACCAGATATGCCACCACATTTGTACCCTCCAATGGTGTTCTCACATATATAGGTAGAGCACGGTGGTTTGGGCAGCTTGCACTCGTTTATATCTGTAATACATATATATAAAACAAGCGTATATAACGTTTCCAAATTTCATTACACAAGACTTTCAACTCCATGAGGCCTTTCGTGGTATAGGAACATAAGTGTATGACTGTAAACGCGACAAGTTGTCAGTTCGATCCCTATTCGAAGAATTTTTCCTTCTGTCCACTTGGGGTACTTAAAGAGGCATTAGTATTATTGGTATTCAACCAAGATTTTGTTTTATATTTTTTCTACATTTCTTCTATTTCAGTTTCGGGCCGGTAATAATTTTGTATTCGTATTTTCAGAGGAGCTAGGCACTTTGTTGAAAAAATAATTATTTTAGTGAAAATGAAAAATTAATTATTAAATTAAGACAAATTTTGTCACTAAAATTTGTCATTTGTGACATTAAATCATTAAAAATTAGATCAAACGTGATATCTGTGAGCATATTATATTTCATCATTGTACATTTCTTAAAGCTAAGGAAAAAAGTTGCACAATTTTTTACTGTAATATTAAAATTATTTTGAAAACACAAAAACAAATAATCTAATAAAAACTGTACCACACTTTATCCATCAAATTAACTATTTTTTCTTTCAGATTTATCTATTATAAAGTAAATCAAAAACTTACCGTCACAGGCGTTATTCAATAGATTTCTAGCAAATCCTGGTGGGCATTGTCCTTTCCCTAAATTATTCTTGGGATGTTTATTTGGTATACATTTGTAGGATCCTTGTATGTTATGGCACTGGGTGTTGGGTAAACATACGGGCAAATCTGAGACACATTCATCGATGTCTGAAATAAATTATCAAAACATATGAGACGCCATTGTGACACCATGACGATTGCAGATTTAATTCCTATTTGAGGTATAGATTATTTTCATATCTTCCGCCTGATGATAAGAAAAAGTTCAACGTTGGACTCCATCACTCATTGCGCAATGTCTCAATATTGGACTGTGAGTGGCGAATAGACTGACTTAACACTAGGTTTATTTCTGCCTATTCTTCAACATGCGATATATAGCGTGAAGCGAAAAAATGCATAGACTTCTTACCTTCACAAGACTTTCCATCGGACATGAGCTGATATCCGCGTCTACACGAGCACTTCACTTCTACTCCGTTGTCGTTGCATTTGTGTTGACATGGATTATGCGGTTTGCATCTATTTTTAGTTACCTAAATGAAAATAATAAAGAAATTATCTGGCAAAGATTGTCAAAACAGGAACAAAAGCTATCATATTGTTTATGCCTAACTTTAACCGCTTATGCAGCGCCTGCACTGAAACTCTCTAGTTCTCCCATTTTTGAAACAATTTTTAAATAGCGTAATTTTGTTTGGCCTCCTTCTTGAAAAAATATCCAACACAAAAACAATTTACCAAATCAAGCTACTTAGTTCCTGAGAGTTCAACCAAGCAAACCCTTTTCTTTCACAGGCTTATATTTAGAAATATATATACGAACATATGATAATATTTCAAGCCGCTATTATACAAGATATGGCGTAAAATTAAAAATATACCTCTTTACAATTTCTTCCATCAGCCATAAGCATAAATCCATCGTTACACTGACATTTATACGACCCAGGGATTGGTATACAGTGATGTGCGCACAGCTCATTCGGTGCGTAATCTTCACATATCGACGGTAATGATGAATCTAGACAAAATTATTTAAAACTAAATTAAATAGAATTGACTGCATAACATCTAAAAGAAAAAACAAACAGTTCATTACAATTTTTTTTTATCTTCACGCTGTATCCCGCACTTGGCTGGGTAGGCAGAGAAAACTTGGGAACCAAGACACTCCGTTCCACTTCCGTTCCCTACTTTCCGCTACTTTTGAGGTATTACGTGTTCAGTGGCGAAACTCAACGCCGTACATTACAATTATTTGGTAATATACAAGGTAAATTATACAAAGTAAATTATGTAAAGCTTCCTGTGAAAATTTAATTAGTTGATGAAGACCCCGACTGTTGCAGTTCCAATCCTAGTTAACTGTTGTTATTAGTTAGTCATATGTTGAAGTACGTAAGAAACAACAAAGTTGGCCAAAGCGCTTGGTCTTTACAATGCCACATAGAAACATACATATTAACATAAATTAACAGATAACCCTCCTTTGCATCATGCAGTAGGATAAAAAGAACCAAGTGAGATAGATAAGTTTCTCCAAGCTTTTGTTGCCATCCATTTTAAGGGTATTAAAAACATATAAAGACAAAAGCTTTAGTCTTAATCTACTATTTAACTAAACAAATAATACCACATGAAGTATATATGTATCTCCGAGTGAAAATCAAATTTTAATGTCAATGAACCTCATTCCAAAGATTCCTGGACTTAAATTTTAATAATTTAATCTATTGCAAGTAAATAATCAATTATATTAAGTGATTAATATTAATAAGGATTTTTATACATGCACAAGCGTGTGACTGTAACCGAGAGGTTGTGGGTTTGATCCCCACTCGAGGAAATGAAATATTTAATATTTTCAATTTAAATATATAACGTTTCATTTCTTCGCTCTGATAATAAGGCCAAAGCTCGGCGTTTAGTTCCACCATACAACACGCAATGCCTCAAATTCGGTGGAAAGTGGGGAACGGAAGTGGAACGGAGTGTCTTAACACTAGGTTCCCAAGTTCCCTCTGCCTACTCTGCCGTGTGCGGGATACAGCGTATAGCTGGGTAGTTGAGTGTACACAATTTCAGTCACTTACGTTTATCTGTGTGGCTCGATACTGAATCTAAATTTGACTTTGATTTGCTTTTTTCTTCTTTTGCTACATTCTGTAATGAAATAATAAAAAATGGTAAATCTTTCATAAAAGAAAACTTTTTACATTTTAATTTTTATTCATATCTGTTTTCGTTTTATTCTTTTTTCTCGTTTTAATCCAACTTATAAGTAACGACGAAACGAAATTTTGATATATTTTTTAACTTAATAATATATTTTTATTTCAATGTTCAGGAAAAGTAAGTTAGTGAGGTTATAAACCCACTTACGTTACCTGACGTAAATAAAAATCGGCAAAACCACTAGTAATATTCATCACATGCCTGTACTTATTTGGCAGTTTTGATCTAAAAAATTCAGCACTTTATTTATCATTTTAAGGTCAAAGATAAAAAAAAACATTTTAAAATACCATGCAACATTGTGAAAATGCATCACTAGCTAGTAGCTGTTCAGCAGTCTTTCCATTTTCAGAGACTGCACAAGAATTGATTCCACTACTCATGGCTGAGGCGACTCCTGATATGCACTGGTCACAGCATTTCTATAAGAAAAGAATGAAATGCATCAATTTGTTGAAAACGTCGTTTTAACATTAGAATGTTGCTCGCCGCAGTGGGATAGTTGCCCCTATATAAATTACACCATCATACAGTTAAGGACGTTAATATCAATAGTTTTTACTTTACTACAAAACTGGACAGTATCGATCTTTTTTCCAGAAATAAGCCAGTTTTATTTATCGCGATAAGCTAAATAAAATACCCTGATTCTTAAGATGGTACTCAATAAATTTTAATGATTATCTTGAAAGTTTTCAGCGTATAAAATAGTAAATGTACATATAAAAATATTCAGTAAAAGCTTTAACAAATCGCCTTATAATAACAAATTTTATTTATATTGGTGATATTATAATACGGCCATAATTCACTGAAGGTGGATAATATTTTACTCATCAAGTCTCCGATAGACTTAAATTACTAGCTTATTTAACTCCCTTTGACTGTATGGTTTTAAGATCTTGACTAAAATCAAAATGAGAGTAAGAAATCTAAGTTTGATTTACGTATTCTACCTTTTCTACATTGAAAAGAAAAAAATAATTTTAATATTTTTTTAATATTTTTTTTTATTTTTTTTCTTTTAATATTTGTAACATTTGTATTTTATCTTCATTTTCTATATTTTATATCTTTATTTTTTATATTGTATGTAATATCGATTGTACTGGCACTGGTAACATGCTTCGAAGCAGAAGACAATGTCAGATATGTAAAGCACTCATAACGAATTGCCTTAACAAATTATACAGCGCACTGCGAGGAGATGGTAAAGTCTCAAAAACTAGAACTGCTACACAAAAATGAGTATAATTTTAGTGATAAACACCCCAAAACACATAAATTGTGATAGATGATTATTATTATTTTTGAAAAAATTTATAAATCATATATTTATAGGAAGTGTAAGTTCCAAAACACTATCTATCTATATTATTAGAATAGTCTTTATAACTAAAATTAAGACTAAAATGTTAATTACGTAATTAGGACCAAATGAACACTTTAGTTGTTTGTTTGAATAAAATTTTATGAATATACAAGCAAAAATTAATTCTTATCAAGAAAGATTATAATGTAATACTTTATAGGTCAGATAAGATTATCGTTACTTTCTCTAAGGATTCTGTGTCATGAACTAAAATAGTATCTAAGCTTAACTATAGCATTGAATAAAATATTTAAATTGTGTTTTTCTCTTTTCTAAGGTACTGTATCTCTTTTTTTTAGCTTCACGCTGTATCCCGCACGAGGCAGGGTAGGCAGAGGGAACCCGGGAACCTAGTGTAAAGACGCTCCGTTCCACTTCCGTGCCCCACTTTCCACCGAATTTGAAGCATTGCGTGTTGAGTGGCGGAACTCAACGCCGCGCATTTTGCCTTATTACCAGAGCGAAGAAATGAAACAATAAATATTTAAATAGAAAATATTAAATATTTCATTACCTCAACTGGGAATCGAACCCACAACCTGTCGGTTACAGTCACACACTTGTGCCGCTGCGCCACGACATGCCTCTTTACTAGATTACTAAGTAACCTTTCTATGATCGTATAAAGGTGTAGTTGCAATCAATATCAAACTTGTCTACGGTCCTCCAGAGCAAGCAAGCTTCTAAGTCATAGCAATCAAAATATTTGATATTTTTCGCTTATATATTTGTGTAATTTTTGCCGCATTTTGTTCACGTAATCAAGACCTATTGGGACAGTCATGTAATCCCGTGGGACCTAACGTTACGAAAGACACAAAGTGAGAACATACAAATAAAGAAACAAAAGGTTTCTGACAAGAAAAAATAAAACATGGCTTAATAATAATTAAGCTATTTTCATTCAAATTACTATGGACACGAATACAGTCAGCCAGCCTGTATTACCAATTTTAGGACAATAGCTGAAATTAGTACAGAACCCTAGACGGACGAGTCCAACTTGCTCTTAATTGTTTTTTTTTACATAATTGACATTTTATGAAGTACACAAAGTATCTAGGGATGATAAATATGTGGCCAATATAGGAGGCTTCATATTACTTGTATCGTAACATTTATATCTTCGGATTGCGCTAAATTAATGGCTATTTTCTTTTTAGTGACTATAGACTAGACCAGACTATACTAGCTATACGTTTAATTTATATTATTATGGCTAAAACTATTCTGAGATATTCAGAAATAAAGCCTTGAGAGACAGACAGAAAGACGAAATTTAAAGTCATTCTCTAACTTATAATGGTTTTGTTAATTCTAAAACAAAACCCTCAAAATAATGCCTAATTGACTTTATGAAATGATGGTAATTGTAATTTAAAATTTTAGCTTTCTCGCTTTGATAAAAAAGGACAAACGCGGCGTTGATTTCCGCCCCTCAAGCGCAATGTTCGCTCGATTCTGGCGGAAAAAATGGAAAATAGATTTTATGGAAACAGAGAGTCATAACACTAGGTTCCCTAGTTCTCTCTCACTACCTTACTTTGTGGGAATACAGCGCAAATCAAAAAAAAACCTACCTTCACGGATTCGTTGGTTGAATCACAACTTTTAACATGCGTTGCTATTTCGATACCATCTTGGCAATCAGACTTTTTTCTGAAAAAAAAAAATACTTAAATCAACAGTGACAAACAGTTGGTTCTTGCTTGCCTGCAATAAACAAATAATACTTAATATTATATATATATATATATATATAGTATGTATCATATACACGACGTAATGTCTAAAAGACGCGGCTCCAATTCCTACAAAAATCAACTATATTTATAAATTTGACATTTATAACTTAATTCTGTATAAATAACTCTGAATTATATGTTGTAACCCGCATATGGAAGGGTAGGCAGGATGAACTTGGACACCTGAAATTAAGACACTCCGTTTCTTTCCTACTTGTCACCGAATTTGTTTGCTTTTTGTGTGGTGAGGCGGTACTCAACTGCCCTATTACCAGAGGGAACAAATTAAATGTTAAATATTTCGTTTCTTCCATGGGAATCGAAGCCACAACATATAGCGCACACTTGAGCCACGAGAGGCCTCAAAGATGATATTATTTATGTCAACATTAAGGAAAAGTTAAACAATATTATTCTATATAAAATGAAATGACTTCATTGAGATCAAGAACCAACCACAAAATATATGTCAACTAATATCATTATATTAAAATATATATACTAATACCTTTAAATAGTTACAAGGTTATATTTCTAAAATATTAATAAAATATTAACAAATGCCAATATGATTGTCCCGTACTGGGCTCTGTCATGGTGCATTTAATATTTCCTCAACTCTAGGAAGCTAGTGATGAAACATCCGCTCATCACTTTCCACTGAATACTGGAAACGTTGTGTGTTGAGTTACGGAACTCAACGCCGCACTTTGTTTCGTTATCAATAGTGATCTAAATCTCCAGAGCGTGTATCAATAATGATCTAAAAAACTATTACTATTTATTTTGTAAGTGGACAGACCAATAATAACCATGTTTTTGCTTATATTCAGTTTTAATGAATTTGAGGCATTGCGTGTTGAGTGGCGGAGCTCAACGCCTTGCTTTGCCTTGTTACCATAAAAAAAATGAACGCTTTAAATATTTCATTTCCTCGAGTAAATCGATCGAGGGATCGAACTCACGATCTGTCGCGTTTACAGTCGCACGCAATTGCCCCTGCGCCACGAATGGCCTTCATAAAGGCATTTCTAAATTAATATAATAAAGAAAGAGTGAGTGGCAAAGAGATTATGTTTGACCTTCAAAGACTCAGTGTCGATGATATTGGAGAAAAGTCACATAAGAAGTGTGAGGGCCTTATAGTGGACGAAGTGAAATTTGTATGCGGAAACGTTAAAAAAACACATTAAACTTTTTTCAACTTATACATACTACAACGGTGTAACCCGTACATGGGATTGTAGGCAAAGGGAGTGAAATTATGGAATGAGCTGCCGCTCTTTATCAGACATTCTATATCGATTAAAATCTTTAAGGTACGCCTTAAAGAGTATTATCTGTCGTTACATGATATTAATTTAGATGTATTTTCATATAAATTTTATTTATTTTATTTTATTTTATTTATTTATAACAATTAACAGATTATTACAGGATTTATCTATACGATAAAAACCAAATGAATAAATGTATGTATATAGGTATGTATGTATGTATTTATGTATGTATGTATGTATGTATGTATGTATCTATGTATGAATGTATGTGTATTTACAGTATCTACATTATATTATTACTTTGTGCACTGTTACCCGCCAACTGTAATCTCTTACTTTAGATATTTTTTTAAAAAAAAAAGAGGTTGCCTGCACACCACCTTTGCACTCATTGTAAAATTTGTAAATGTAAATTTGTATTTTAATTTTCGTGCATTAAAGTATTTCTATTCTATTCTATAATGAGACTGAAAGATACTAAAGAAGCCATTATAGGACACAGTTTCTACACGCTCCCAATAAGTTTAATTATTCCTAGGTCCGTTAAACATACAATAAACGTTTATTTGTTAAGTATAACCGTTATCATTGGCATTTTCTCACGTTTACAGTAATTGAAGTTCTTATCTATATGGATATTTTAAACAAACGACACACATTATTTTTATGCTTTTGTGGGCTGATTTATGGGCTGCGGCATAAGTGTGTGACAGGTTGTTGGTTCGATCGCCACCCGAGGAAATACGCAAAGTGCGTCTTTGAGGTCCATCAATCAGTTCGCAACGCCTCGAAATTGTAAGAACGTAAGGAACGGAAGTATTTCAATGGAAACAAGTATCATACCACTTCCCAAGGTCTCCAAACTCCCTCTGCCTACTCTACCGTATGAAATACAGTGTGAAGTTGATAAAAAGAATAATGCTTTTATGTTGCAAAACAATATTATACAATTTTGCTTAAAAACTTAACGTTTTATCCCTGACAATAACCAGAGAGGATCAAACTCTCTCATCATCCTTATTCACTTCGTCCACTATCATGCCCTCTTGAGGATCCTTACATTAATTACCTGTAACTCCAGTACCATCATTACTGTTTTCTCGAAGATTAACCGAGATATGCCCCTAAATACCTTCTGAATTACAATATTGTTTCGGTAGATTAATGAAAGTAACCGACTAAACAGGCCATGTCGGATTTCAAATCGAGCGGAAAAGAGACCATGGAGTATCTTAGCTCTTCATTATATTAACATTACAAAGATATTTATTTATGAAGCCGGTCTATCTGTCGTGATATTTACATTGTACGCCTATTGTAGAGTAGAGTAGATAAATTAATCGTGTTACAAATTTTTGTATTTTATTATTAATTGTATTTTTTAAGAGATACACAGAATGACACAGGATGTCACAGTGAAAATGAAGAGGAACGTGCTCAGGTGGTTTGGGCATATCCAGTGAATGAGTGAAGAGAGAATGGCAAAAAATATTTATGAAGGAAAAGTGAGTGGTAAGAGAGGGAGGGGGAGACCTCGGTTGACCTTCGAAAACACAGTATCTACGATATTGGAGGAAGGTCACATAAAAGCATGAGGACCCCTCGAAGGGCATATATGAAGAGGTTAATGACAATGGACGAGGCGAAAGAGGTATGCCGAGAGCGTAGCGCTTGGTGCCCCGTTCTCTCTGCCTACCCCGCTAGGGATATAGCGTGAAGCTAAGTTAAGTTAAGTTGTATTTTATTATTATTTGGTTAATCAAACCTAAAAGTAGTAACTTAAGAAATTTGGGAACTATTTTCTATGTTATTAT
>DWMZ01002661.1:0-13769 GCA_018249855.1 Eueides tales michaeli | reverse complement strand
TCACACAATTTTGTTACAATAATATGTTGCACATGTCTCAGATTTACGCCAACTGGTTTATAAACGCAAATTAAGCCATTCAGTGTTTTAAAAGCGCGTGCTGGATCTAAAATCTTAACCATCGTGTTTAATTTTTATAAATCACCTAATTAAAGTTAATAGAAGGACCAAAACAAAATATTCTGTCAATAACAAAACAGATTCAAGACATTGTCAGAATACAGTAGTTAAAAATGATTTTAGACTATTTATGGCCGTTTTCCGATCGTAAGTGCTGTGAGCACAATTCGGACAACGGCCTAACTGTAGCTTGGAATCTTAAGATTTTTTGCCATAGTTTTGAATTGCAGTGATTATAGCAGTAAATAAAAAAGAATGGTAATTTAAAACAAATTATATCACAGTTTTGTATCGATTTCGTATATATATTTTTAGGCCGTTTTCTAAATTATCAAAACAGTAGAAACGACGTTTCAACTTCTAACGTGGGGTCCGATTTAGCGAGCGTCAACATTTGTCATTTGTATTAATAATTCGGACCCCTTGTAAGAATGCTTTCGGATTCAACAAATTAAACATAACCAAACAGAGTATTTTTTGATATAAGCATGAGTGAAGTATGTAGTGTAGCCAATGTAGATGGTAAAATGCTTGTATTTCAAGCAGTTTTCGCAATCGAGGAAAGTGACGATGGTGAAATTGACGTGGGACGTTATAATAACGCCAATGCTAACGATGCTAACCCTCCGACTTGTCCGTACCGTCTTATTAATTCAGTCACATGTGAAGTCAAAGTCACACGAAATTTACTGCATCTATGGTACACTACGACCGGCCACACCACATAGTGCGCTCATGTTAATAATTTTTTGATATAAACATGAGCGCAGTATGTGTTGTAGCCGATAAAGATGGTAAAATGCTTGCATTTCAAGTATTTTTCGTAATCGAGAAAAGTGACAATAGTGACATTGACATGGAATGTCAAAGTAATGTCAATGCTAACGATGCTAACTCTTCGATCCGTCACTACTGTAAGCATTAGTCAAGTCATATGTAATGTCTAGTCAAATGAATTTTACCACATCTGTGGTACGCTATGACCACTGTTTTGATAATTCAGAAAACGGCCTTACAATTTGGCCGAATTATTAATACAGCTGACAAATGTTGGCGCGCTTAATGAATCGGACCTCACGTTAGCAGTTGAAACGTCGTTACTACTGTTTTGACAATTCGGTAAACGGCCTTAGTAGAACCAAAAACAACAATGGCAACATTAAATATAAACAAAAAAAATCTTCTGACTCGACTGTAGTTTGACTGTTAGTTGACATTAGCGCTTCTATTAGTCTGTGGTGTGCAATGGCCGATCGCGAAGACAGTCGCCGTCGCGTTTCACGGTGCTACCTTTAAGTTCTTCCAAAATAACATTTAATAAATAAACTTCCGTATATTAATAGTGTTGTTAATAGTGAAATTGTATTTGTGCTGTTGACTGTGCTAAAGAATTTGTGTGGGCGTTTCTATTAAGCGTTATTATTTCGTGTGAAATTTTTGTTATTGGTAAGTTGATGTTGGTGTATTATATGTGTTTAAATTATCCAATTCGTATCACACAATGGTTATTGTTGAGTGTCGTTTGTTCTGATTCTTCGCGAATAATCGTCCGTTGTACACACGACGGGGCACTGACAACCCGTTTACCAACTCGTTGGTTTACGTCGCATCACGCAACTTGTGCCAATTCGCATTATTCTATCACTTGTCTTACGAATGTTTTGTTTCGGTTTATTGATAAATAAATACATTCTAACGTGCATTTTTGTATGTATGATATTTACAAAGAAAGTTTTCTAGTTTTTTTAAGACTTTTTAACAAAAAGAAGGTATAGGGTTTTAATTTAAGTTTTTTCACCAGTTGTCTCTTTTATGACAACTATTTATACATATTTATTAATAATAGTAATGCAATGAGAAGTTAACCATGATAAAAACATTCATCACACCCTTTCATTGTAATAATTAGTAATAATTTAGATAAATCATAATTATTGTGTGAAGATAATAATTACAAGTGCACTATTTGTAATTATGATGATATAAATAACAATCACAGTATATATAACTGTTACATTGATTTACTTTATGTTTATTTTGTATTCAAATTCAGCTTAAAGCACCTTTACATATACTGTTTTTCAAAAAAACTATTTAATTAATACAAAAAAAAGCAAATTTTAGTTTTTCACATTCTTGTTAGCATTTTAAGAGATCACCTCTTAGTGTTCCTCTATAATATAATTATTATTAGTAATGTTAAAGAAACCATTAATATTGTAGCTTCTTTACTAATATTTAATAATTTTAAATGATATATTTACAAATCAATAAGTATTTAATTATATATACATCACCATTACAGTATCAACACAATTATACTTGTACATTTAATGTTCTCTTAGTAGTATAAATAACTTCTCTAATCTAAATTTATTTCCTTTTTTTATTTACTTGGTAAATAGATATTTTAACTCGTTCATTAACTATTTTTGTAGTGTCTTTTAAAATAAGCACAACATATTAAATAAGATGATGTATATACAGTGAATATATATATATATATATATATATATATATATATATATATATATATATATATATATATATATATATATATATATATATATATATATATAACTTACATTGACCATTGTCTTAATAATGTCAAACCTACCAAAATACTGACCGAGTATGAATTTAGATAGATATAAAAGTCAAATCTTTCTGAAGACTATTGCTATGACAGCAACACATACATTTCTATAGGAAGGCCTGGTAAAGAAATTTCTTACTGCTTGAATAATTTTTTTGCTCTCTAAAGTAATTCAAATATTCTGTTGTTACATACATAATATTCTATTGATATGTTATAGTTATATATTGTATTTAATACTTAATATATAATGCATGTTAAAAAGTATTTTAAATATAGTGCAATTGCGTGACATTTATTTTACGAACCTGTAACATTTAACCTTGTGAATGAGACGATCGCAATTTACATATTGGATGTGACCCGTGATTTCCCTTGAGATGAGATAGGCTCTGTCCATTTTAAAGATTGTTCCTAAAATAATGTTGTTACACTATTTCTCATATGTTCAAACTTGTTGATCATACTAAGTATAAAAGTTATAAAAGACATACAATTTTTCATATTTTTTTATAAAATACTGTCAGATGTCACAAGTAAATTTAAATGGTTTATGGTATGATTGATATGAAAATTTTTACACATATCTTAATAGCGTTAACCTGATCTCCGCACACTCCTAATTTTGAAATATTGAAATTTTAATTATTCTTTTGTAAACTGACAAAAGATTATTTAAGCAGACACATAAAAAGATCAAACAATATATAATCATAAAATAATACTGTCCATTGTTAACAAATTACCATTTTTATTTTACCAATAAAAAAAGGCTTTTGCCGAAACACAAGCAGACTTAACGCTGACGTCAACCTTATCACACCTGAACAAATTAAATGTTTGTTTCTTTTATGTACTATTATGGTTATTTATAATTGCTTGTAATTATTGCAAAATTGTGTATGCGTCTCAGTTTTTAGGGTTGTCGATGTAAATTTGTTTTGTTACGCTGTATATTGGTATAGATTTAGTGTTTTTTTAATAAATTTTAATATTAATCAATTTATTCTAGTAAGAATATATGTTATAAGAATATTTTAAATAAAAGTCTTAAATTGAAATTAATTTATTTATTGATTTTTTAAGATATTTCGTCTGTCACATTCCGCATACTTTTTTGAAAGTTTGGCGGACCTCAACACTGTATCTGTTTAAGAAATTAAAATAACTCATTTCCCTAATGATCAAATCCAAATACCATAGCAATTTTAATCAGAAGTTGTGCTGTTCTACCATCGTCAACAGTGACAATTTTACCTATTTCTGCATTGTCTGTTTGTCTGTCTGCGACATCATAACTTCTGAATGAGTGAGCCGATTACAGTGGAGTACTTTTGAGTGAAAAATAAAAGTTTAAACCTGACCAATATTGAAATATATTTCATATTGCTTTAAATTATTTAAGTAAATCTCTATTGGTGCCTTCACAAATTACGTATGTTTCCGCTAGTATCATCGGCAGTGTGTTTTAGAAGGTCAGCTGAGGTCCCTTCCTCTCTTATCATTCTTGCGTCATATAATTATTATTTTTATATTAGTTTCAACATTAATTCTAGTCGTGTGTCGATAATTTTCATTTTGTTTCTTTCATAGAATAGTAAGTAGAGGAAATATGGGAACCTAGTGTTCTGGGAACCTTGCATTTCTGATCCCCAGTTTCTGAGAAATTTTTGAGGCATTGCGTGTGGAGTGGTTGAACTCAACGCCGCGCTTTGCCTTAATACCAGACAAGATGTGTTTATCTATAATTAATCAATTTCCATTAGTGGAGTCTTTCTTTGCACAGGTTATAAAGTAGTACGTACGGAAGTGGAACGGAGTGTCTTAACACTACGTTCCCGGGTTCCCTCTGCCTACCTTGCCTGGTGCGGGATACAGCGTGAAGCTAAAAAAAAAACAAGTTAGTACATATATGTCTGTGTAAACCACTGTAAACGTGAAAAACATTGTGAGTTTGTTTCCCACTCGAGGATATGAAGTTACGCACAGGCTAAGCGCGGCGTTAAATTCCGCTATTTAACATTCAATTCAGCGGGAAAGTAACTTAACGGAGTGTTTTAACACTAGGTTCCCCCAGGTTCCCCCTGTCTATCATTCCATATGCGGCTTATACCTATACTATATATAACATAATCATACAAAACGTCTACGGGATGTTAGTGCGAATATTTCTTGCGATGTACAACTTGTGATGAGCAGCCTTGAGAGTGGCCGCTGTGTTGAGGCGCCATGTTTGGTTATTAAGCGTACTAAAAGCAATCGAATATAGATCTTAATGGGGTTTAAATAAAATTTAAATTAAGGTTAACAGTTTAAATTGAGTTCGTTGATTTGTTCGCAGGATTAAGTTTAAAATGCTTTGTTATTTATATGTAAAAAAAATGTTTGTCTGTGTGTCTTTTATTGAAATAGTTATAAAATGACTATTAGTTTTAGTTAGAGGCCTGTCGTGGCGCAACGGCATGAGCGTGTGACTGTAACTGACAGGTTGTGGGTTCGATACCCAGTCGAGGAAGTGAAATATTTAATATTTTCATTTCTCTTCTCTGGTACAAGGCAAAACGCGGCGTTGAGTTTAGCTAACACTAGGTTCCCATGTTCCCTCTGCTTGGCTTGCAATGTGCGTGATACAGCGTGAAGCTGAGTAGAGTAGGAGTAGAGTTATAGGTAAGCACTTATCTCAAAAACGGCTAATCAGATTTAAATGCAGTTTTAACTATCTTTTGACAACTTTCCTCCAACATTTAGTATAATAGAAAAATCGACATAGTTGTTCCAATTTTTTTATTCACGTAGCTGAATATTTAGTTTTCAATGTATAGATATTGTCTTAAGAGTGATGATGTTATTAGAACAAGAAAGTAGTTGAAATCAGTAAAGAAGGCGTTTTTTTATTTCATATTATATTGTACAACAAAAATTATATTATGTATTTCTTTGGTACTAACAAACATGTAGGCATCGTTACATAAATACCTATGAGCGCAAAAAAATGTATTGCAGGTCAACAAGCATCGACCAATTACTTACTATTATTGAGTAATTGGATTATTTAAGTATTCAATTATGACTGAATTGAAGTAACGATCATTTTTTTTTAGAAAATTACTAAATAGTGTACTCGGGTATGTACATTATTACATTTGCTTATTAAACGCCCAGGTAAAAATAGAGGGGTTATGTGTTTGACCTGTCGGTGTGTGTGTCTGTCTGTGGCAACGTAGCTTCTGAAGTTCCTCAATTTTCGATATTGAGACGTTGCGTGTTGAGTGGCGGTACTCAACGCCGCGCTTTGTTCACCAGAGTGAAGAAATCAAAAGTTAAATATTTATACTAAGTTTAAAAATGTACAAAAATTTGAATGAAGCCGGATTTGAACCCGCGCCTCTTGGAATCCGTCCCAGCGCTTTGACCACTAAGCCATTCGAACGAATGGCTTAGACAGTTGGCTTTTAAATTTAGTATTTTAAATAAGTGTGGAAAGTAAGTGTGGAATAACACTTTAAAAAATAGTTAAATATTTAATTTGAAAAGACCTAATTCATTTTCTCGAATGGGAATCCACAACCTACCGAGCATACACACTTGTGCCTCTGCGCTACGACAGGCCTCATTGGAACAATTGATGGCTTTAACTTTAAAATAATGGATTTTCTATTAACAAAGTGCCATTTTTCAAAATTAACATCTTCACGCTCTATCCTGCAAATAGCGGGATGTATAAAGGGAACATGGGAACCTATTGTTGAAATACACCATTAAAATTTCCACCGATTTTGAGGCACTGCGTGTTAATTGACGCAAGTTAACGCCACACTTTGCTTTGTTATCAGATTAAAGATTGATTTCACAGTCACATACTTGTGCCTTGACAGGACTCACGATAAAAAAAAATGACAAAATATATATATATATATATATATATATATATATATATATATATATATATATATATATATATATATATATTTTACAAACTAGAGAATTAAACGTTGAAAACCGGTTCATGGTGTTATTTATTACGTTGGCTACAAGAAATGATACGCACTTTGAATCCGATAAACGTGAGCAAGGCCTCTGATTTGTAGTCCCAAGAGGAAACCAAAGGTTGCGGTTTGATCTCAAGGCCGACGCCCTACGAACTCTTCATATTAAATACATTTGACACTATTGTTTTATTGCTTACTATATCTGTGTTAAATTGTTAATGTTGGTAAATCTACTGGCGACCTGACTGCGGCTTCGCCCGCTTACTTATTAACTCACTGAGCTTCACACTAGAAGGGTAGGCAGAAGGAGCTCGGGAACATAGTGTTAAACCGCCGTTTCGTTCGCCCGTTTAAATTATTTAAAATCAAAATATCTACCTAATTTTTTGCTTGTGTCTTTTTCTGGTGTATAAGGTATGTTATATAAAAGTTTTATCTCAATCCGTTTAGTAGTTTTTTCGTGAAAGTGTAACAAACATCCAGCCTCACAGCATTTTACGTTTAGGATATTAGTATGATATACATTTTATAAATCTCTCCCGTTCCCCCTGTTGATGTTCTAGAAAGAAAAACAATATGATAGTTAGTTGCCGAGATTTATTAAATAAAGTACATTTTTTATTTATATAAGTTTAATATAAGTTTGAGAGCCGTCGTGGCGCATTAACAGAAGCATGCGACTTTGAACGTGGCAGGTTGTGGGTTCGTTGGCGAGCGAAGCGAGCAGGGGGCGGAGCCCTCTAGTTATTTAATAATTTCATTTCTTCGCTCTGGTAACTAGGTAAAGCGCGGCGTTAAGTTCCGCCACTCAACACTTAATGCCTCAAATGCGGCTGAAAGTGGGGAACACTCCGTTAACCTTAACTTAACAGGTTTCCAAGTGCGGGATACAGCGTGAAGCTTAAAAATAACCACGTATGTATAATTGTATAGATTATTTTATTAAGACAGTAACTATTATTATTTCAATAAAAATGCTTTGCAATAACCAAGTTTGGTAACAGTTGACTCAACGAGTGTACGTACAGTTTTGTAAGTCAGTGGGTCTTACGGAAAATGACATAATGAACGTCTCGACGATGCCCCCGGTGTTTATAAAAAAAAGTCACGTATCGAGCGAACCGTTTTATGTACGAGGATTTTTGTCTTCGGTCGAGTAAAGAAGAGTTGTGTATTTCGCTTTTTGTTTCAATGTAAGGTTGTTGATAAGGATTTTCTTCAGCTTCACCCTGTATCCCGGACGGAGGGCACTTGGGAGTCTAGTGTTAAAACACTCCGTTCCGTTGCCCACGAGTGGCGGAACTCGCCGCCGCATTTTGCCTTGTCACCAGAGAGAAGCAATGAAAATATCAAATATTTAAATTGAAAATATTAAATATTTAATTTCCTCGAGTGGGGATCGAACCTGCAACCTGCCGCGTTCACAGTCACATGGTTTTTTTTTGATTTCGTTATTGCAGGGCGTGTATTTTGGTGTTTTGGTGTAGATAATATCTTATAGTCTTGTCCTGTACTTATAGGTTGGTAAGCAGATGAAACTAACACTCGACATTTTACGTTCTAGCTTAGAAACATTGAGTTCCATCACTCTATACAGCGCGGAATTCAACGCCGCGTTTCTCTACTAGTGTGTGAGAATAAAAATAATCTGAATGTAAAAAAATATGTGTAGAAAGAATTTAGTAATAATAAGTGATATACATAACAAATATACTTGTAACATTCCTCATGAGAACGCCATTATAAGGCAAGGTCTGCACGTAGTCCATTTTGTTGTTGTTTTATAGCTTCACGCTGTATTCCTCACATACCAGGGTAGACATAACTCAAAAAACTAGTGTTAAATCACTACTCCCCAATTTTCGCTGAATTTGGAGCTTTATGTGTTGAGTGGTGAAACTGAACGCCGCGTTGTTGCTTCAAAACGATGTCGAGCCCACAACCTAAGGTGTTAACCGTCGTGCCACAGTGCCACTGCGCCATGACAGGCCTCTTGCGTTGTCAGAAATAGAATTCTTTATTGTTACACTTGTAGTTACTTTACATTTCTATGACATTGAATGAATGACTTATTTTTAGCTTCACGCTGTATCCCGCACGAGGCAGGGTAGGCATAGAGAATTCGGGAACCTAATGTTAAAACACTTCGTTCCACTTCCGTTCCCCACTTTTCGCCGAATTTGAGACATTGTGTGTTGAGTGACGGAACTCAACGCCGCGCATTACCTTATTACCACAGCGAAGAAATGAAACATTAAATATTTAAATTGAAAATATTAAACATTTCATTTCCTCGACCGGGGATCGAACCCAGAACCTGTCGGTTACAGCCACGACAGGCCTCAATATAACATTTTTCATGTTCGTATTCATTGTCCAACCGATTTAAAGTCAATTAAAACACTAATCAACATCTATTAGTGCCACAGTAATTCTCTTTAAAATTTTAAGATAAAAAGGCCACGTAGATAATAGCCCCAGTTATTTGTTCTAAACAATGAGACGATTCTCGCCGGTTAACGATGCTCATTTCTCGGTCTTGAGTTACGTCACATGTCGTTTTTTTTTCTAATTACAGGAGTGATTACATTATGGCGGTATTGTTTGTTGAATGGCGGATCTCAACGCCGCGGTTTCTCGTAACTAGATAGAAGAATTTCTTTGAATAAGGATTGAACCCCTAACCTGTTGCGTACAGTCACGCACTTGTGCCCTTGCACCACTATATGCCTCAGTAATTTATTCATAGATTGTCATCATGCAATTACAAAAGTAATTATGTATAGTTATCTGTTTAAAATTACTTTAACTTAGGCTGATAACTATATATTAACTATTGTTTGTATGAAAGAGGACAAAATTGGTGATTTTAACAATTTCTTGGCAAAAGAATGGGCTACGCTTGTACGTTATGTACGTGCTAAACAAGGAAGTATGCAGTGTGAATTGTTATTGTTTATTGTCTTATGTTGAGGTCTCGGCGGCTCAGTTTTAGTGTGAGTGGTGGTGATAAAGTCATCGTCAGTTCTAATTTTGCTTTGAATTTTTTTTATGTTATTTATTTTTGTGTAGAATAGAATATTATTTAACAAGGCCATCGTGGCGCTTGGTTGGCGTCGTCGATTCGGGGGAATGAATGCAGCTTTTGTCTATCCTATATCCGAATTACAGTATCAAACTAAGGAAGAAAAGAAATTATACTATGTTTCTAAAAATTGTTAAAAAAATTTGGTCTACTTCAGTGAATGACAGCATATTACACTCATTTTCATAGTTAATACGTTCAAAGTATTACTGTCGTCCTTAGACGGCATCGCGATGGTTGTGGGTTCGACCCCTGCTCTAGACAATGAATTATCTTCTTTTAATCGTTCCCAATTCCTGTCTGGCTGTCTTGTCCACTTAGAGAAAGCGTGAAAAAAATTATATTCCTTACGAAAACGATTTGATATTTTTAAATGAAACACTTTTAATCGGATTAATCGCGTATATTGATTTTTACACATTTTTGGAAACCCGACGTTTCGAACACTTTACAGGAGTCCGTGGTCACGTGTGTAGACTGAGGTGGCAACAATTCTGCAAGAATCCAGGGCAGTACGCGAGGCAATTAAGGAATCGTTGGCGGTAGTTTGATATAATAATTATATCAACTGTCAGACGAATGCCACCTCAGTCTACCCGTGACCACGGACTACTGTAAAGTGTTCGAAACGTCGGGTTTCCAAAAATGTTTAAAACTCAATATACGCGAGATTGATCCGTTTAAAAGTGTTTCATTTAAAATGTGTAACAATCGCGAAAATCAAAGATACTATTACGATTCGATATCTTTATAAATATCGTAGGTACTCAGCTTCACACTATATCCTACACATGGCAGGGTAGGCTAAAGAAACTTGTGAACTAGTGTTAAGACACTCCGTCTCGTTTCCCTGCTTTGTATTGAATGAAAACATTAAATATTTAAGTTGAAAGTATTAAATATTTCATTTCCTCGAGTGAGGATCGAACCCAGGATCCGTCACGTTAAATTCACATACCTGTGCCCCTGCGCCACGACAGACCAAGTTAAATTTCACAATGATCCAATTAACTCAATGAGCTATAATTTCGCTTTAATTGTGAAATTCGATCTATTCCAAGGACCCAACGCAATTGTTGCTCAATATTTTCTCTTGTAAGAGGGACAAGGCCGACAAATATATCTTATCATTATTCATAATATTATCTGCAATATTGATAACGCTATATGTAATCTAATATTGCATGTGATGGTGTGGTCTCTTCACGACTTCACGTTTCTCGCCCATGGCATGGGTAAGCAGGGGGAACTTGGGAACCTAGTGTTAAGACACTCCGTTCTCATTACAGTGATTTCGTTTCCCACTCTCCGCTGAATTCTATAGGCATTATGTGTCGAATTACCGAATTCAAATATACGTTTTGCATCGTTCTAGTGTCATCATATTATTATATTATCATCTAGCCTACAATATTAAATTTAAAAACGTATAAAAATTTGAACGAAGCAGGATTTGAACCTGCGCCTCTTGGAATCCGTCCAAGGATGATTCCAAGAGGCGCAGGTTCAAATTCTGCTTCGTTCAAATTTTTAAATGTTTTTAAATTTAATATTTTTCTTTTCTAAGTTTGGAATAACACTTTAAAAATAGTAAAAATATCTAGCCTACATTTCATTGTAATTGATGCAAATAGATCTAATTCAGATTCTTAGATTTTTTCTCCCCCAAACAAAAAGAGGGGTGTTATGTGTTTTGAACGGTCTGTATGTCTGTGGCGCCATAGCTCCTCAATGAATTGACTATATGTTTAATGAAAATCTGATAAGCCGTTTATGAGCTACAAAATTGTAATTGCCAAGATGAGGTGGAGTTTTTGTACTTGGGAGTTTTTAAAAAATTAATATATTTTTTCATATATTTATATCACATAGTTATAGTGATGATTCATTCGACCTAAATAAGACCTAAGAAATTTTACTATTTTTAAAGTGTTATTTCACATTTAGGAAAAAAATACTAAATTTAAAACGTCCTGCTTCGTTTATTTTTTTTTAAGTTTTTAAATTTAGTATTTTTCTTTCCTAAGTGTGAAATAATACTTTAAAAATAGAAAAAATATTTAATAAAAAGCATTCTCTATTGCCAAAACGATAATTGTAACGAATTGTCTTTGGGTAGCTGAAATATGTGAAAATCTCCTTACAGAGATGCTAACAACAAAAATAAATTGTAACAAGCGTATAAAAATTTCGACAGAGCTTGGTGAGAACGAATGGCTTAGTGGTCAGAGCGCTTGGACGGTTTCCAAGAGGCGCTGGTTCAAATCTTGCTTTGTCCAAATTTTTGTACATTTTTAAATTTAGTACCTACGAAATTGTTTTGTATTGGTTAGACGGACCCTTATCTCAACTGTAAGTATTTTAAGTGAGTATAAAACGGCTTGTATAATGAGTTTCATTTGGGGCGATGGTCGTAAAAGACTAGGCAGATGTTTGAGTCTAGTTGGCATGTTTCAAACGAATATAAACATTACGGCTGGAGTACTTAATATAATGTGCAAAACACTTTGTCCGCAAATACCATGGTAGGGAGGGGAAACTTGGGAACCTAGTGTTCCCATTGTGACACTTCTGTGTCCACACTTTACGCCCAATTCATGAGGGGTTGTGTTTTGAGTAATGTTGCCTTGTTGTCAGAGTAATGAAATGAAAATATCTAATATTTTATTTTCTCTAGTGGGGATTGAAACAACAACTTATCGGATTTACAGTCGTACGCTTGTACACCTGCACCATGTCATGCCGCTTATTGTGATGATATCTATATATGTACATATATATATATATATATATATATATATATATATATATATATATATATATATATATATATATATATATATATATATATATATATATATATATATATGTAGGTTGGTAGGTAGGTGTGTTTGTGTCGATAACTGGAACAATCGGTAGTTGTGATTTGCTTTCAAAAAACTAAGCAAGCAATGTTTATCAATATCAGTGTTGACTGTTTCTTTAGTTTGATACATTGTTTTCTTTTTTTCTTAGCTTCACGCTGTATCCCGCTCATGGTGGGATAGACAGGGGTAACTTGGGAACCTAGTATTGAGTCACTTCGTTCCGTTGCCCACTTTGCGCTGAATTTGAGGTCCTGCGTGTTTAGTGGCAGAACTAAACGCCGCGCTTTGTTTTCTTACCAGAGCGAAAAAGTGCAAATATTAAATATTTTGCCCACATAGCCTATATTTTGCAGAACCAATATAAATATTTAAGAGCACTTTTTTTTTCTACTTCACGCTGAATCCCGCACAAGGCAGGGTAGGCAGAAGGAACCCGGGAACCTAGTGTTAAGACACTCCGTTTCACTTCCGTTCCCCACTTTCCGCCGAATTTGAGGCATTGCGTGTTGAGTGTTGAGTTTCAGAGCACTTTTACTATCAAATTAAATATGTTAATGTATTTTCAAATATTTTAATGAACGTTTATAACCAAATTTATGTTCAAGCAGACTCTTCAATAAGGCGAGTTTCTAATACTTACTAATTAACAAGTGTGTATGAATATTTTGTAATATAAAGTGTTTGTTTTAAATTTCGCTTTTACTTGGTTACGTAAACGCTACAGCTACACATCACGTTAAATATGCATTTTTTTTTATCTATTTTATGATATAGGAGATGACATTTGATCTGGAAAAGGGAGCGTGGTTTTCCTTCGTTTTCCACCTTGTTTTCCTATCCTTGTATATAGAACTGTGAACCGTCAACCGTCATACTTACTGGCCGTTGCGCCATGACGGTGTGTAATTATAATATACATTTTATTTTTAATGCAAATGCCAGAGAAGTATCTTGGGAACCTCGTTTTCAGACACTCCGTTCGGTTCCGTACGTACTGCGGAATTTAAAGTATTGCGTATTGAGTGGTGGATTTCAAAGCTAGCATCTTGCTACCAGAGTGGAGTTAAAGGAAAATATTAAATATTTCATTTCCTCGAGTGATGATCGCGTCT
>DWMZ01002660.1:0-13773 GCA_018249855.1 Eueides tales michaeli | reverse complement strand
TCAGGGCTCTGCCAGGTCCACCTCCTATGGGATTTCTTCTTGAAGAACGAGTTCATCAAGAAAAGTCCCTGCATTTCGAGGAAGTTGACCAGCATTTGCCCCCTGTGATTCCTGCGCCCCAATCCATATTTTTATAGGGTGATAATATTATTATTAATGAATACTGGGTGATGGTTAGGCTTTTTGTTCGTAAAGTCAATGTGAACCGATTTCGATTAGAAAAGAGGAAAGAGACAAGAGAGCAATAGAGGAAGGTATTTTGTGAAATGTTTATATTATTCCTTGTGGTCTCATGTAAATTAACTGAAATATAACAATTATTATAGTTGAAAATGTTGTAGAAAATCTACTCTAGCTATTGGGAATTATCTACGAGTATATTATATTATTATAGTTACGTACGTACTGTACTATAGTATTATAGATCTAAAGTAATGCTACTAAAAATTTTTCGGTAACATATCTACATATATTTCCTACGGTTGATTACTAATCTTATATCAACATTATATATCAACATAGTTTGTATAAAAAAATCATACTTGACGTTACTATTCGTTCGTCTAGCAATACGTATATATTGATAGACAAACGTTACTCTGCTATTTAAATAAATAATCGTAAAATTCAAGCGGGCGTGGGCTGGTTATGTTTACATAAGGATTCTTTAAGTGTAGGTACTGTGTTTTGGAATTTTATTTGATTTTAATAGCAAAAATTACCATGTTAAAAAGATAAATATTTATATATCTTACATCTGTCAATGGGTTTTTATTTATTTTTGCGTAAATCCCTGTCCACTAGGAATTTTGGGATAAATATTAGCCTGTACGATTTTAAAATCTTTTGTTTGTGTTTTAGTGTTGTGTTAATAGCTACATATGCATATAAATTTAAAAAACACGGTTATCTTAAAATTATAAATAATTACATTTTACATGTATTGATCGTAGATCCAAAATTTTGTGGCAAGTGTTTCACAAAGCACACAAACGAACTACGGGCCGCAACTTTTATTCGGTAACACCAATTTACACGAAATGTCAAATTGTATTTCTGTTTGAGTTATATCCGTACCGATTATTTTTTCTGTATAAATTAATGCATTCGACATTCTATTCATCCATAAATAACTTGTTAATACAAAATACGTAAAATACGTCGTTCTGTTCACTTTATAGACCAAGACTCTTGAACAATTCCACCCTCTTTATATTGCTATCTCTTTTTTTTTATTATAGTTATTATAGTTATTTACACTTTTGTTATTATAGTTATTTCCTTATTTATATTTCTTTATAAAACCTATAAACTTTTGAAAACTTAAGTTTGGAAAACTTTCTACACAATTATCTCTAAAGTACTTATTATTTATAATTGGTATAATAATAAGGTAAAAATACCAGTCAATTACAGTGTTCATTATGATTGTACGGTACCGGAGATTATCCTTATAAAGGCTGGATTGCAGTGTTATTTAAAAGCTATAAGATGTTATGGCGTCTATTATAGTTTCGACCCGTCTTCCATGATTATGTTTTTATTTCTTTTATTACGATGGTGCATGTTATGTTTACTATGATAACAATGTTTTTGTAGATTTTTATTTAAATTTCGTACAACCTTCTTTGTGTTTTCTCCATACAACGTGATATTGGAGAAATGATCTTGTGCTCAACTATCATATTTAGAGCGCTATAATTTAAGAACTGAACTAATTTATTTTTATAAAACTCTAATAAATAGTGATTGTTAGTAATTGTTGATTGTAAAAGTTGATACATAACCTGCACTGGAGTCGAATTTACCTCGTATCGTATTTAGTGTACTATGTTGCTATATATTGCAAAGCGTATATTGGGGTACTATGTTTAAATATTTATATAAAAAACGATATTGGTGACGAAATAGATAGTTCTTTCTATGAGCCCGCTAAATTATGCGTTTTGTATGCAACACTGAAATTATTTATAATTTTTTATCAGTCAGGATCAATTAAAACTTCAATGTACTGGGGTAGTATTTTTGTCAATGACGCATATTCTATGGAGGGGTTGGGGATGGACTCCAGAGTTCGGCGATATTCAATGCGAAATACAGTGACAGAAGCCGCTATTTTACGCCGATTATAATGCAGGAAGTGGTAATAATCTGATCGAGTGTGTCCATGCGTGTTGCCATTGCTGACAATGTGTCTGTCTCACACGCACTTTACTAGCCTCTTACGATATCATCAGAATTATGATGATCCTATTATAGTCACATTGTATTCGTCTATATTTGCATCTGCTGCTATATTGCAAAATACGTCAATTTACTAGGAAAACAAAATGTTATTACCATATTCCTGACATGTGTATATATACGGTCATTACTGAAGCTATGAATAAAAGGATAAGCAATTGTGTGCTAATGGTCACTTTGATAGAAAATAATATTTTTCTACGTAACACAAAAACGTTTATAAACAAGAGAATAATACATGCACAAGAAAAAATGTTATAACTAAAATGATTAACTTTAGTGATCCAAATGGATGGGTAATATATATCACGCGATAATCACATTTAAACAGCCATTACTCTCTATATGTGGGGAACATCATTCATACCATTTTCACATTTTAACCACGTGTCAGTCAGTTTTATGAAAAAAAGGATATTATTTGATCGTTTACAAACGTACCTTCTTATGTCTACCATAGACCTTTTGGAATTTAATGAATAGACACCTTAAGCACAATATTTGTGCATAAATTGTCTATTCATTAAATGAATGGAAAATGAATAGACCTTATGCACAAATATTGTGTACCGCTTTTCAAAAAAGATCAAATTTTCATGTTCTAAAATATTTAGAATTTGATTTAGAACTTGATTATTCTTTGAACTCTCCATCACGTTAATTTAAAAAAAAAAAAATAAAATTAAAAAAAAAACAAACTAAAACATATAACATATATGTTAAACTAAGACTACGATATCCATACCAAAAGCCCTGAAATATTTAGAGCGACATATCAATTGATTCGCCCGTGGATCGTATTCGATTAGAGTCTTACACGCTAGGTATTTTGACGTAATCTATTCTACCCTTTTTAGCGCGTAAGAATTTTGGGCCTATCAAGATGGAATTTGTGATACTTGTGGGACGTGTCCAGTTAACATGAATGGTCTACTGTAGGTGTTCCTACTGTTAAACTGGTGGATTTTATCAATATAATCGTTTCGAAATTGAATAAATTAGTTTATATAAATTAATTATTTTTTGTTATCCAGGTACAAAGTTGATGAGATGTGCAATATTTTCTTCAGAATAAATATTTTTATAGTTTATATTTATTTTATATTTAGTTACTAATCTAAGGCTGTCGTAGCGCAGGAGTCAAATCTACGGTGATGCACTAGCACAGAGCTTATGAGCTCAATCTCTAATCGGGACAATGATTTTATCTAAATTATTTTCATATCCCCACCCAAGCAGCAAAAAGTGGTGTAGAATTCAGCCACTTAACAACCATATACACTCGGTGAAATGTGGAGAATATCTTCACATTATATTGCTTTATGTTATAAATCGCGTGAAGCTCATTAAAAATAATAAAGAGTATTAAATAAAAATATCTTTTAAGATTGTTTTTAAGCTTTTAAGATGTAGCTTATAAGGTATATTGTATTTTATAAAACAAGCCCTTACATTTGATGCGTTGATTCGGTAGGTTGTACAAAAATCTTTAATCTGCCACCTTGTTGCCGCAGCCATTTTAAATTAACAACGATATCGATAAAATACGTATTCTTTGTAATTAGAATTAGTGTAATACGCTGGGAAGTGGGCCAAAATGTTTGTAAGATTACACATCCACATGTGAAAAAAGCAAGAAGCTTAACATAAATTTATTCTAAAATACAATATACGTTAGCGCGTTTAAATTATTTAGCGTAAATAAAAACGCTTTTATATCGTATTTTCACTGGGTAAGCGTTACATTTGCTATTCCCACAAAAATATTGGACATTACCAATTCCCTTGTGATTTTAAGCAAGCTCAGCATACTGCAAGTAACTGGGTATTTTGAATTTGTGATTTCGCTCTGGGGTTTTTTATATATATTCTGTTTACTTTTCGATTCTCGTTTTGCCTACGTTTTAGTATTTACTTAAAGATGTACAATAAAGATAGTGTAGTTTAACACTGAATTCCATTTAAAGTAAATTGGGTTTTTTTATAAAATATATTATATGTTTTTCTTCGCTTTAAGTCCGAATTCGAAACACTGCGTGTTAAATGGCAAGACTAAAACGCCTATCCTCAAAGAAGTGAAAATAGCCAAATATAATTTATAACCATCACTTTCACATTCTAGTCACATTTTTTGTATCCACTTGGTTTTTAGGGTTTCGTAGCTCAAAAGGAAAAAACGGAATCCATACGTTTATTTGCCGAGTAATCAAAACTTATAGAATATTTCTCGTAGGCCTACGTTTATCAAATTCGGCAAGAAGCAGCTGCTTTCAGTTCGAATAAATCAAATCAAGTATGTATGAAAAAATCTGACAAATGATAATTTATGTTTATATTTCAGATAACAATTATTACAAGCTATTATTATTCTAATTATAGGAAATTTAGTTCATTTTATACAAATGATGATGAATGGTGATGATGATGAATGATGATGATGATGATGAATGATCACTATCTTGAAATTTATACGGGACCCTCGGTGGCCGTGGCCGTTTGACTCTTGCTTTAATAGTTTTTATGATGTATTTATTATATATAAAAATATTTATTTTTATTTTATTTATTAAACAATTTTTTTTGCTGTATATATATACACAGATATATAAAATATTACAGTTAATAGGTTTATCAATGACCGAATACAGTTATTTTTAATTGGTTCAAATATTACGTTACAACATTAAGTGAGACACTAGATTTGTCGTGATGGAATTAACATAACCAAGAAATATAAATATTAGTGTCAGACGCTATCGTACTATAGCGCGTAGCCCTAAAAATTTATATAATTTTATCAACATCTTATTTACTAGGCTAATTGCGGGGAGTGGAATGATGAAGATTAAGTTATCTTCTTTAAATTGTAGTCGATAAGGAATAACGACATTTTATATGTTATAGTATATTTATATTGCGTGTTAAATTTAATATAACGACTTCTATCCATCCATGGTTTACAGTCGCTACAGTTGTACGCCTCCTTGTAAGCAGAAAAGGTAAATCTTTATAGCAAAGAATAAGTAATATGTTTATAGTGTCTTTCACTATTAAAGGATGAAAGGATAAAAAAAATGTCAATATGTCTTTTTGTCTGAACTATTA
The DNA here is from genome assembly GCA_018249855.1 of Eueides tales michaeli. Taxonomy (NCBI): domain Eukaryota; kingdom Metazoa; phylum Arthropoda; class Insecta; order Lepidoptera; family Nymphalidae; genus Eueides; species Eueides tales. The sequence continues at coordinate 8,424 of DWMZ01002660.1, read as the reverse complement.
TGAACTAGCAATAGCCGAATCGATTTTAATGGGACTTATATTGTTCAATAAAAGAGATGGAAAAAATAGCAAATGCAGGACGCGCATGAACCTTCCTAAATAGATAAGACGATGAAGTAACTAAAAAAATGTATTTATTCAGACAATGTTTGCAATCAAAATCTAATAAATTTCGGGTTGAAAAGATTTAAATTACAATTCGTATAGATATTCCTATAATATTCAATATATATTTGTATACTTCATGCAAGCGAAGCCGCATGCGAGTTGCCATTGTGGGCACCATCAGTATCAGGATTATCTTATTTAAGCCTGAATCACACGACTCAATCACATATAGCATATAGCGTAAAAATATTAAGTGAATTAAAAGAAGCGTATTATATTTTATAAGGATTACAAAATATAACCGTTACGTAGAAATAGTAGGAGTGTTATTTGTAATGCACCGAGATAGATATAAAATTAATAATTATAGAAATAAATTATAAGTATAAAATTTATAATTTCAATTCTTTTGGAATTTTAAGTAGTTTCAAGATTTAAATTACGGATTCGATTAGTGTATAACTATAGAAAAAATATGAAAAATAATAATAAATTAATTTAGCATAAACTTTTAAGCAATATTAAATAAATATTCGTATAGTTAAAGCGGGCGAAGCAAGGCCCTCAAGTACTATACATAAATCTTAGTGACTAATTCCAATGTAAATAACACTTCCAATGTTTTCAATTAATGTAATTAATAAACCACATCATTTAATAAATCCCGGGACTAGCGTTAGAAGGTGCTAATAATGCCATGTTTATACCAAGGTTCAAAAGTACCAACCTTTAGATGAGATGTGTCAAAAATTGATGTAATTCGAAACATTACCAAGAAAGCTATAGTGGTCAAAGTGACGCTACCTTTGCAATTATGAAAAAATGAACCAAAACGAGTTTCGTGTATTGATAAAACATTGTTTTCTAATGGGGAAAAACACTGTTCAAGCTCAGCAATGGCTTTCAAAATGTTGTTGTATTGGACTCCGTCGAAAACAACTATTTTTCGGTGGTATGCTAACTTCAAACGCGGTCGTGCTGATGTGGATCATTCGTGGCGGCCAAATGAGGCAGTAATTCCCAAAAATATCAAGCAAGTATTGAAAATCGTGATGAGTGACCGCAAAATGAAAGTGCGCGAGATAGCTAAGATGGTGAACATATAAACTGGTAGTGCATTGACTATTTTACACCAAAAATTTGCTATGAAAAAGGTTTTTTCCAAATGGGTGCCGCATTTGCTCACAATTGAATAAAAGCAACAACGTATCAATGAATTAGAGAGCTGTTTGGCACTGTTTACTCGCAATAAACAGACTTTTTTGCGTCTATATTTGACAGTGGACGAAACATCGATTCACTATTTCACTCTGGAGTCAAATCGGCAGCCAGCTGAATGAAGTACAAGCGGTGTAAGGCGCCTGAAGCATCCAAAAACACAACCGTCGGCAGGAAAAGTGATGGCGTCTGTATTCTGGGACGTAAATGGTATAATTTCTATTGACTAATTCGGAAAAAGAAAAACCATCAACAGCGACTACTACATGGTAATATGGATCGTTTGAAGGCTGAAATAGTTCACTCACACGTTCGCTCACACATGTAGAAGAAGAAAATCATCTTTCATCAAGACAACGTACCGTGTCTACTGGCTCATTGTGGATCTCAAAAAGATGCTCCAGGGAAAAAGGTTTGGCACGAATGAGGAGGTGATCTCCGCTACTTAGGCACATTTTGAATCAAAAGACAAATCTTTCTACAAACATGGCGTTGAAAAGTTGGGAAAGCATCGGAATGATTGATATTATCCTTAAAGGAGATTGTGTTGATGGATAACAAAGAATTGTGCCGATAAAATGTTGTTTTCATAGTTAGTCCAGAGACTTATTGTGTTATTTATATTACAGGAACACTAGGTGGTAGTCGAGTTCTTACATGGAAACAAATTGATATTATCTCTAACATAAAAATCACTGAAGTATACCAGACAAGATCTGAGAGATAAAGGGTAAATTTACCACCTAGATAACCGACGAAATTTTACAATTGATAAAAAAGAATTGTGCCGATAAAATGTTGTTTTCATAGGCCAATTTAGTTTTCCCTTGGCTCTCGGGGGGTGAATAATGATATATGTCTTGGAACTAACTTGTCATCCATATTCGTTTAAGTATACTTTTATAGACCTGTCGTGGTGCAGGCGTACAATCTGAAAGGGTAATACAAATAAATAATAAAAATTCAATACTGTAAATGCGATAGGTTGTGAGTTCGATCCTCACTCGAGTAAAACAAATGTTTAATATTTCCTTTTCTCCGGCGTTGAGTTACGCCACATAATACTTCAAATTTGCCGGAAAGTGGTAACCGAAACGGAGTGTCTTAAAACTAGGGTCCCAGGTTCCCTCTAACTATCCTGCCATGACCGAGATACACCGTGAAGCTGAAAAAATAATCAAAACATCGATTTTTAGTAAAATAGTTATGTTGTTGCAAGTTTGAGGATCAATTGCTCTTTGTTGATATTATTATAATACATAGCATTCTCTCTTGCCAAACGATAATTCTAACGAATTATCTTTGGGTAGCGGAAATTTGTAAAAATCTCCCTACAGAGGTGCTAACAACATAAATAAGTGGTAACAAGTGTGGGAAAGTTTCGACGGAGCTCGGTGAGAACGAACGATTTCGTTGTTAGAGCGCTTGGACGGTTTCCAAGAGGCGCGGGTTCAAATGCTGCTCCGTTCAAATTTTTATACGTTTTTAAATTTAGCACTAACCTTTAAATCTACTTTAACGAATTGTTTTAACCTTTTAGTGTTATCGTTGAGTTTTCTACCAAACTTAACTATTTACGACCTTCGTATTTAGTAGTAGTAGTATTGCGTATCTTGGCCCTTTATTGTTGTGTATTTTGTGAAAGTACACAATGAAATTGTAACATGTAACGCTCAACTTGACATGATATAACATTTATTTGTTTACATGTCATGTTTTTTGATGGTTGCGTGGTACTCATTACGTACATAGGTACGGTATCTTAGTTCGATCTATTTAGAAGTTATCTCTTATGATATTTTTTTAGTAATTTGCCGCCTTTAAAAATATTATCTTGAAAGTGTTAATGAGAAAGTAGATGCAAAATATAGTTAACGAATATGTCTTTAAAAAAAATGAATATAACGATTATTAAATATTTTTTATTACATAATATTAAAGATTCTTTTTTTATTAATTTTGTTTTTTTTTTCATTTTTCATGTGCAATTAAGAGTTTTATCTATCGATTTATTTCACTAAGTGGAAATCGAACTCCTAGGCCTCGTGAGTATACACAAGCAATTTTCATTATTATAACGGATTATTTTTACTTACAGAATTATGCTTATCCTCATCCCGGTTTATCTCGATTTTTTGAAGACGACGGCTTTGCGTAATCAAAGCGCTCAGTATCATCCCAGCTTAAGCTTATTTGTACTTCAGAATATTTTAATTTAGCGATCGTAGATTAACCACCACCTGCCCTTGACTAACTTACCGTGGGAATAAATATGAATCAGTATTAAATAGCTTTCAAATTTTACTTTTGCTGTAAAGTCTGAGTATACTATTATTAATTACTTTTTTAATATTCGGTTTTGTGTTACACGCAGATAACTAGGGAGCGTACCGAACTGACCGTTAAGACATTTCGTTTTATTCCCCACGGAATTCCTCTACGGAATTTGAGGTATTGCGTGTTGAATGGCGCAACTCAACACCATATTTTGCCTTGTTACCTACAAAAAAATTAAAACATTAAGCAAATCACTTCCTCCAGTGGGAGTCGAACTCACGACCTGCCGATGTTCATGTTTTTCTCTAATATATATTCTCAGCATACACAGATAGAACCTAGAGTCGAGACATTCTGTTTTTCGGTCTCTTTTCGAATGTGAAATATTATTAAAAAAATCGGTCTCTTTGCCTAATTTTGGGCAATAAAATGAAAAAAGATGACTATGTAAATTATATATAATATATCGCAGTGATTAGTTAGTGTTTATTATTCCTAACTTAGGCAAACGTGACTAAGTAAATTGGTATTTTCGATTAATTGGCTCTGAATTAATTGAAAATGGCGGCTTCACGGAGACTTTGATTAAAAGGCAACCAGTCCAGTCTTGAATTAATCTTGAAATTCGCCCAAGTGGCGCGGGTTTAAATCCCGCTATGTTATAATATTTGAACTTTTTCTAAATAAGTATTTTTCGGAATGCGGATTAACACTGAAAATAGTACAAAAAAATTATCAATTTTATTATTATACTAGTTATCTTCAAAAATGTAATTTTGATACTTTATTTATTTTACTTATATTTTGTGATACTAATGTAAATACGTTAAGGTAAAAAGTTAATAAGGCTTTCACGGCTTATGGTCTGACCAAATGAACGCGCCATCGTGCGATGTTATGACGTATCAGCGGGTTAGCGTACCTTACATACTTTGGTTTCATGTGCATGTAGTCTCTCTATATGTCCCATTAAGTTATTAAAAAAAAAGAAAATTTGTTTATTTTATAAGAAAGAGTACATAGTTATTATGTGTGAAAAAGTCTTCTTACACCCTCTAGTCATGTATGTACGTAGTGTATGTATTGAATTTATTTACATACAATCCTTTCTTTTATCTCATTCATGACTGTAATGCATAGACGATAATCTATTACTATTGCCCTATAATAATTATGATTTTTTTGAATTATTAAATAAACATTAATTTGCATAGTTAATTTATTTAAAAAAAACGCCCGCGCGGTTGAACCAGCAGAGCTTAATATCCGCTCCATGTTAACATGTTGATGTTGATGAAGTTTATATAAAAATACATAAAATAAAACTAAGTTTTATTGTTTTAGCTTATACTTTAGAACTTTTGCGGGATCAAGCTACATAATATGTAGGAAACATTTTTCAGGAAAATATTTACGAAATCTGTTATTAAGCTTATTATATGTAGTTTGTAATAAATACTTAAGGTACACATAAAAAGCAATAACGTCTGTTGTTTATGCGAGTGTTTGTTGAAGTGGTTATGTTATTAGAAATAACTGTTATTATTAGTTTTACGAATTCCTTGAGTTGCCGACATTTGTTATTTTCTAGGTACTTTGGAATGGTTTTTATTTATTGCCTTGCGTTAATGTTTTGCCCCTAAAGTAAGCCGACACTAATGAAAGAAATTATATAATTTGAAGTGTGTGTTATATCTTAAGTTCCTTCTACCTACTCTGCCATGTGCGGGGTATACTGTGAAGTTGAGAAAAAAGTGTATATCTATACGTATATTACAAGTATATATATGGAGATCTTTACTTCATTAAAAAGATAATAGGCTTTCTGTACTTGTGTTGGTATGTAAGTACGTCTGTAAACATTTAATTTTTTAGTATTGTGCCGAAGGCAGTATAAAGTTAAAAGTAACGTTAAATATCCACGTGTAGCACCACATAAATTTGATATTAACAAATTCAAAAGATACGAGCGTTTATGATGTGTTTTCGCCGCGCGATGTGTAAAATTCTCGTTATTTCACGTTATCAAAAGCTTAACGCGTGTCCCGTTATTAGAATTCTGAAGTTAGTTGAAAAGTGGAAAACAGTACAAATTAAAAAATATTAACAGAAAAAAATGCTCATTTGTATGTAGTTAATAGAATACAAAATTAATAAATTAGTATATTTAAGTTTGTTAACTTTTAAACATATTGACTGTTCAATAGTTGAAATTATACGAGCAAAAGTTAAATTTTATGAACAAAAGTTGAATTTATACGAGCCCCTAAGTGAACGAGTGTGACACTTAACCGTTTTATTAATTTATTCAATTTGTAGTTTTTTACTCTTATTTTTATACAATTTCCACTTTGCTTATATAAATATCACAATAAGAATGCAATAAATATTTTTTTTAGATTTACGGTGTATTCTGCAAATTGCAGGGTAAGGACGTGGAACCTAGAGTTGAACTTGGAAACACTCGTGTCCATGTCCCACTTTCCACCGAATTTGAGGCATTGCGTGTTGAGTGGTGGAACTCAACTCCGCGCTCTACCTTGGTACCAGAGCAAAGAAATGAAAATATTAAACATTTCACTTCCTCGACAGGTTGCGAGTCGTCGCTTTTACACGTTATATATAATTTACAACAAATGTCAATTTATTCACAAATTATTTATCAAAATTACATTCTGTTGTGTATCGAACACATCTCTTTAGCATTATACTTTGTCTGTCTCATATGTTTAATATTTGAACAATTTGATTGCAAGCAATTAATTGTCCCACCAAATATTTGGTGAATCTTGTTTAGACAGTTGCTCGAAGGATGTTCGATAAATGACAATAACAAACGTGCAGCTTTGACACGTTTTCATATTTAAATATTATTATTTTTCAGTATTTCGTACTGATTGAAGTGATTTATTCGGAAAAATAGGGAACGAAAGTGTCTTAATGGAAACCTTTTTGGGCGGTATGTGCACAAATAATCATTACCAGTTATTGTGAGGTCCTCTTAATTTTTGAAATTAATATTGATGTTAACGGTTGACTGATCATGGATGGCATTTTCTTTTCTTCTGTCGTCTATTAACGACCTGGCATTGGACTTTACTACCACAAAGCCTAAATTCCAGAAAAGAAATGAGCATGTATATCCCAGCAACAAGCTCTACTTAAAATTTCTTTTTCAGCTCAGTTTAGTTCTTTTAGATTATACTTTCTGCATTAGAAAGTAAAGGGTCTCAGTGATTTCTCATTGAGACGCTTTACTTGACAAAATCAGCTTAAAATATATAACACCAGTAACTACGTCTAAAGACAGATTTAATTAAATTATTGTAAGATTGTCTTCAAATGCCATTTAGTAAAGAAGATGCAAGCCATTTCCATTTTATTTTTTATATATTGAATTGGTGTAACAAAGTGTCAAATAAATAATTATATTTTCAATAAAATTAAAAGTAGGAACCCTTAAATACATTTGGTCATTATAGCAAGAAATATTTATTCTATCTCGTTCACATGGTTATCTATTCTATTAAATTCCGTTAAAATAATCTTGTAAGTCTCAGTAGCGACAAAGCTTTTCTACAAGTCATTCCCATGTTATCAAATATGTAATAGCGCCCATTACCATTTCATTTCTATGCACGTAGACCATTTCTGAATGATTTGACGTCCGGATTACCCTAGACCCTTCTAACTACCTTATTTATTGTAGTAAAAGATTGTGATTCAAATCTAATAAGATTTAGATTACGTACTATATATGTATAATAAGTGACAGGACCATAAGTTATCTATGATTACCTTGTTATATACGGTATAAGTAGGGAGCTAGAAGAAACAATTAAACTATGTTACACAACTGTTTTTTCTTTTAAAGTGTCATAACAATTTTTATACCAATGATAGATAGTAATAATATAGCGGGCTTGGCAGACATTGTTTGTCAAGAAAATATGTGTCAGAATAAATTTAATATAAATATCTGCCCGCCAAGACGAACCACCTTTTCTCGAAGTGTTTCGTTGTTTTTTGAACCCATAGAGTTAGTGTCCGATATATCAGATAATTCATATTCTCCAGATATGATGTCTATAATAGACTTATTAAACATACAAAGTCTCAATTGAATAGCCCAAAAACTTTAGATTATATTGATATCTAAAATACATCGATATCATCACTCACTGATACACTGATGATCATCAAAATGTTTGGCTACTTCCTGAAGTGCTAGAAAGCTGAAATTTGGTATGTAATCTAAATTTAGTATACAACCAACAAAAAGATTCATAAAATTGCAACTTCAAAATGTTAGGGTACTTCCTGAAGTGCCAGAAACCTTGGTATATAACCAAACTTCTATATTCTATGTTTGAAACAATACTACCGTGCCCCCATCCCCTAAAGAAGGGGGGGGGGGGGCTGTAGAAGTTTGAATGTAAAGTTTTACCAAGACGACCACATTTTCCCTGCGAAAAAGATATCAGACCTCATGTAGAGCCAAGCTTCTGAATCTACGCGGCCTAACTTTACCGACCCAAACTTCACAAATTCTACATATCAGTGTAAATGTATTCCTTGGCTGTTTCGATACTTACTTCAGAAACTAAATATTCAAATTACCTGCACAACTGATTTTTAGAATTATAGAGCTTGGCTCTACATGAGCTTTGATATCTTTCGCATATCTTTTCGCGTTCGCAGGGCAAACCTTATGTGGTCTTCTTGGCAACATCTTATATGAAATGTTTTTGGTGGGATTATTTATTCTACATATCTTTTTTGTTAATTTCATTTTGTATTCCGCACACAGCAGGGTAGGTA
>DWMZ01002659.1:0-13775 GCA_018249855.1 Eueides tales michaeli | reverse complement strand
GGAATGCAAAATCGCGTTTACACGCTTTCGCATAAATTAGAGTGATTGTGTCAATTAATTGCGTTTTATAAAGATGGGTTTGACCGTAACAAGGCCGCGCCGTTATTTAATTAACTTCTGGGGTACTCGGAGGGTATTGTGTGATTATAACTACCATATGACTCAGTGGTAGATGTGTGGAATAGAAATTTATGTACTATAAGATTCTTTAATTCCGCTGGTTACATAGAAATCTAGTGTTAAAACAGTTAGTTTCCTACTCTCCGCCGAATTCTCGACGAATTGCGAATTTGAGGCATAGTATGTTAAGAGGCGGAACTTAACGCCGCGCTATGCCTTGGTGCCAGAGCGACGAAAAGAGAATATAGAAAATGAATTGTCCTTAGCGAATCGTACCCACAACCCACGAATTTACAGTCACACGCTTGTGTTTATGTACTACGACGTAGTGGGTTTGTTCCCCACTCGAGGAAGTATATATTTAATATTTTATTTTCTTCGCTCTGGGCCTTTGGCTCTAACAAGCCAAAGCGCGGCGTTGAGTTCCGCCACTTAACACACAGTGCCTCAACATCAACTGAGAAACGCAACAGAGTGTATTAACACTAAGTCGCCAAGTTCCTTCTACCTACCCTGACATGTGTGGGATACAGCGTCAGTATATTATAATTTATTTAAGAATATATAGTCAGTTCAATTTATTAACTACAGTATTCAGTCGCACGATACATTCATTGGGTGTGATAGAAGTAATTCCCCATTTTTACGAAAAGAAAAACTATATGCTAGGTATCTAGAATAAATATTGTTTACGTTTTCTTAAACTTTGTCTTTGCAATATTTCTTGTAAATTGCAAGATTTTTATTTGTATTTCCAATAATTAGTTATATCTGTGTCCATAATAAATGTACACATCATTTTTTAAAATACTGTGTTTTTGTTTTCTTTTTATATAATTTTTAATATGTATTTAAAAACGCATAAATGGTTTGGAAAGGACACTGACCCACTCGTATAGTGTAATTATAAAAAAAAGCAACCAGCCAAGCGTGTCAAAATTTATAGACAACTTTTTCACTACTTGTGAATAGTATATTCATTTAGTAATTCGTTTCCTATATCACCTCTGGTAACAAGCCAAAGCGCGGCGTTAATCTCCACCACTCACAACACAATGTCTTGAATTCGGCGAAAACTGGGAAACGGAACAGAGTGCTTAATTAACACTAGGTTCCCAAGTCCCCTCATAATAAATTCTAGATCTGTATTTTTTTTTCTCTATCGTACATGTTGAAGGGAAAAGCACCGTTTTCTTGTTTTCATAATTTTACATATAAGTTATAAATACTTGGACAACTTAAAACAGACATTTTTTAAGTTCTCTAATAAATATTTTTTCTTTCTTTACTATATGGAAATAGGGGGCTCTGCCCCCTGCTCGCCAACCTCCCCCCCCCCCCCTCACCCCCGCAAACGAAAATTATTCGAAAAAACATGTATCAATCAATGGAAACATCAATAAAAAATAAAATATAACGATCAGCTTCTTAATTCTACACCTTCAAATTTTCTACGTCAACAACTATTATACAAAAAAGTCGTACAGAGCAAAAAAGTATTTTATAGAATACAGAGATAATACTTTAAAACTATTCAAAAGACCATTACTTGACTACAGATATTGACTGCCGGAGGCCTCCTAATTCCATGTAGAGGATACTAATTGCATTGCAGTTAAACAGGTTATCAGAACTATGCAGGCATGTAATGATTGACGACCGAGGCCGATTTCTTAATCTCTGTACACCCATCAGATTTTTACCAAAGTGAACGTTGCTTTGCCCAGCGTTACTGATAAGGATATTTTGTACAAGTATAATTCTATATCTGTGGAACATTTTTTTTAGTTTTGGATTCAGACTGGACATAGAGAACGTAGTGATAAAAATTTTTTAAGATATTGAGTTTTTGTCTTGATACTGCGTGGTAATGGGGAGTGAAAATCAGTCCCCAAGTAAGAATCGAACTAACATCCGCCGCATTTGCGGTGACACGCTGTGCTACTAAATAACTAATATTATAAAATAATTTTAGAAAATCAAATTAAATAATTATAAAATATTTCAATTTACGTTATAATACAGTGAAATCTGTAATCCAAAGATCCACAAAGTGGTGATATTCCGCTCACACGTTACGCCCACTCTGCCCGAAATACCCAAGTAAACAGTAAACTGTATATATTTTAGATACATGGTCCATGAGTCGGGAACATTGTGGTGCGAAATACTGATGTTAGATGCTATTTATAAGCGAATTCAATCTTACCTATTCTGAAATTGTATGAAATTTTGCGACTTAATCAGAATTCCGAGGCAGTCATGGTTCAGCGACACAGCTATCAACGCGAGGTTTAATTCCCTAACAATGAAATTGATTATTATAATTTTAAAAAAATCGATTAGTATTGTGGAAAAGAGTGTTTTATCACTAGATTTTCTGTATCTCACTGCTCGGTACTCTAACATTTCCCATTTCTTTAGATCTTCTTACTTTTTTCGCTCCGGTAATAAGCCAAAGCGCGGCGTTGATTTCTTTCTCTTTACACTCGCTAACGCTAAATGCTTCGAAATTCCACAGAAAACGGACAACGGGACAAAGTGTCTTAACACTAGCTTGTTTCTGTCTACCCTGCCATTTGCGGGATACAGCTTGAAGCTGAGCAAGAGGGGTAAAATTTTGCATCTAATTATCCTGTTTAAAATATAAGTATTTAACGAAACATCCGCAACAGACAAAAGTAATTTGTGAAATAAACTGAACATTGTTTAAAGATTGACTCGTAGAGACTTAGTAACATTTATTTACAGCTACAACTGTGATTTAACGCGATAAGCGATCACAGTTCGCGGAAAATAGCTATGCCCTGATTATGTTTTATATCTGCGAAGTCAGACCGCTAGCTTATTATACTTAAGTAGTGTTTTTTAGTTTCACGCATTATCCCGTATATAGAATGGTAGGGAGAGGGAACCTTAGTGTGCTTGTAATATTTGAGATATTTTGAATGGCGGATTTTAACGCCACGCTTTGTCTTTTTCTATGAACAGGGTAAGTAAAAGTGATTTATTGAAGTGAAATAGTGCCACGATCACGGCCGGTCATGATTTTTTGTAGATTTTTAATAAGACGGACTAAAATACTTTAAACATAAATACTCCGTTTCTCAAATTCTGCTTAATTTTCGTTAGGTGCATTGCGTGTTAGGTAGCGGGATTTAACTCCGCGCTTTATATTTTCACCAGATTAATAAAAAATAATCTTTATTTAAATACATTATATTTTTATATCTCTGGCAACAAGGCTAAAGTCGGCTTTCAGTTTCGCCACTTGTTAAGAGTGAGCAATGTCCCGAAAATGGAAACAGAGTGGTTAAGTCACTATGTTCCTGAGCTTTTGTTCCTCTGACTACAGTGATATGTGCGGGATACAGCGTGAAGCGTGAAAAAATACAAATCGACTATTGTAAGGACTTTTGAATTTTCTAATGTACTTATGTTCTTGCTACTGGCTTATAAGGCAGTTGAGATTAACTGTCAAGAAACTCAACAGTTGTTCTTTTTAATTTTATCAATATATAAACATCGACAAAAAATTGAAACCACAACCATTGCATTTACAACCAGACGTTGTCCCACTGTACCACAACGGTCTCCCCACTTTTTTATATTCTATAAATGTCTATTCCAACATTACTCTTTAATTTCGTAATTATATGTTCATATGTTGACTTGACGTTAATGACATAGATAAATTTATATCGAATAGTAACGTATTTGCTATGTTACTTGACTAATCCTTATAAGTAAAGTATCCTAAATTATACTGTTTTCTGATACTTTGGGAGAACTTAAGATAGTAACACACGCTTTTTCACGCTTTTCCCGGTAGGCAGAGGAATTTTGGGAACGTAGTGTTAAGGCACTTTCCGCCGAATTGGAGGCAATACGTGTTAAGTAGCTAATATAGTACAGCAGTGTTTTTACAATTTCTAAAGTGTTATTCCACACTTAGGAAAGTGTGGAATAACACTTTAGAAATAGTAAAAACACTGCTGTGAATTTAGTACAGCAGTGTTTTGCAATAAAATATACGCTTTAAAACTATTTCAATTTCTAATTACTATAGACGAACGTGACATTAAATGTACGTGCTAATCAATGTTTTGCGAAATTGTGAAGGTCTACGGTTGTCATGCAGTTACCATTGTTTCTAAATAACGATTTTATGATGAAAGTAAAAGGTTCTAATAAAAAATATCTATAGATACTGTTTTTTTAAATATATAATCTGATTTTTAAATAATACTATATGAGAGATAGTTTAGTATGAAAATACGTGATCATTTGAGATGAGTAGAAGAAAAGTGAAGAGTGATGATTCTTTTTGTTTTGGCTCAAAAGGGAACAATTCTATATTGAACATTTCCAAGAATTCGTTATGTCACGGTGATATAACTACATATATATATATAGGCATTTTCAAGTACTTTTTTGATTCGTGACACAAAATGAAGGAAGGGAATTATATGTTTGGTCTGTTTGTGTGTCATATTTAAGATATATATTGAAATTTGCCTCTTACCTTAATAATTATTGTAGCAATTTTTCATTGTTTCAACACATGGATAAAACGATGTTTTCTAAAATTAAAAGTACTATCGATTACCTAGCTTGATCGATTTATCGCCCCCAAAACTTTCTAAATTAGATAATAAATTTATCTATATACAAGAAATGCTTATATACATTGTCTCCAAACCAGGGTAACTAGGTTCCCAAATTCCCTCTGCCTACACTGCCATTAGCGGTAACATAGGAAAATTATTTAAGTATATAATAAATCTAGTAAACTAATAATAAATATAAATTGTACGTACAGTATGAAAATAGTAAGAAATAAAGGAAAATAGAGAAACGAACACATCACTATTAGATCTTAATTTACTTTCTTTGTAGAATTTTCCAGAAATACCTAACAGTAAAACAACGTCACCACGGGTAAAAGTTTGCCAACAAAATGCTTAAAGCTGTAAACAAATACATTAGCGACCTACAAACAGACATATTTCATGGTGTGAAATTTATAAAAATAGCCACAGTATTATATAAACTATAATATAGATTATGTGAGGTCTGCTATGGCGCAGTGTAAGTAGTGTGACTTTAAACGCGACAGGTTGGGAGATCAATCCATAATCGAGGAAATGAAAAAAAAATATTTATTTATTTTAGTAACAATACATAGTGCGGCGTTAAGTTCCGCGACTTAATAAGCTGTGTCTCATATTCGACAGAAAATGGGGAACGGTAGTGTATTAATGAGAACGGAGTATCTTAACACTACGTTACCAAATTATTTCTGTTTACAGTCTACAATAAGCATTTTTATAAATATATTAAGTATGAGTTTTTTTCTTTTTATGTAAAATAGAGAAAAAAATCACTTATCTCTCTATTTCAACGGATCTATTACGCGTTAATTTCCAGATCCCAAAACCATTTTTATTGTGCAAGAATCGAACCCAGAGGCATAGTGACGACTACAAAATAATGAGAAGGCGGCCTAAGATGTTATTTTTCTATTAAAAAGTAAAATAAAGTAACTAGAACATGAAAATTGGGGAGCTAAGCGGAGATTCTTAACCATAGGATCCCAAGTTCCTTTTGCTTACAGTAGGATACAAAGTGAAGCTAAGAAAAAAACACATTATACTTTTCTAGGTATATATATATATATATATATATATAAAAAAATAAAAAAAATATATATATATATATATATATATATATATATATATATATATATATATATATATATATATATATATATATATATATATATATATATATATATATATATATATATTATTTTCACATTAAGTTTAATTCAAGAGATATTTACATTTTTTTTTAAATGTGTCCGACATACAACAGGGTTGACATTGTTATGACACCCTGTACCCCGCGTATCGCTATTTCTTTGAGATATTGCGTGCTAAGTATCGGAACTCAACGCCGCTCCTTATCTTATTACCAGAGCTTGAAAAAAATTGTTCATTCCCTCCCCTCACTTCCCATTAGGCTTCAAACCCATATCCGACGCACTTACAATCAAAAGCTGTTAATTTTATATATAAAATGAATACACTTTATTTGTATGCAAAATACAAATAAATAAAGATATTGATTTAACCTTGTTAATTGTTGTTGACTTTAACACTTGCGGTGTAGAGATTTGTTTCGTTTGTTTTCCTTATAACGATGTGTCAGCAGACATTTAGGACTGAATTCCTTATATATATTGTTATTCAAAATATATTATATAAGTATGTATACGATAAAGTTAGGTTAGTTCCCCATACTATTATTGAGGCCTGTCGTGGCGCAGCGGTACAAGCGTTGCCTGTAACCGACAGGTTCTGGGTTCGATCCCTAGTCGAGGAAATGAAATATTTAATATTTTCAATTTAAATATTTAATGTTTTCATTTCTTCGCTCTGGTATTAAGGCAAAGCGCGGTGTTGAGTTCCGCCACTCAACACGCAATGCCTCAAAAATCGGCGGAAAGTGGGGAACGGAAGTGGAACGGAGTGTCTTGACACTAGGTTCCCGGGTTCCCTCTGCCTACTCTGCCTTGTGCGGGATACAGCGTAAAGCTAAACAAAAAAAACAAACTATTGTATTAAATATTTTCATTTCTTTGCTGTAGTAACAAGACAAAGCGCGATGTTGATTTGTGCAAATTTGCTTAACGCAAATGACCAAAGTAACCGCAAAAGAAGTATGTTATAAGTTCGACGTGCCTGTCTGTCTGTGGCACCGTAGATCCCGAGTTGATGAAAAAACTTAAAAGCTTTTTTTAATCAATATCCTTGTAAGATAGGATAGTAAAAAATATTAAATTACGTATCACGCTTTTTTATCCCGCACTTGGAAAAATAGGCAGAGGAAACTTAGGAGTCTAGTGTTAAGACATTCCGTTTCCTCCCGCACTTTCCGCCGGTAAATTGAGACATTGATGCGTGTTGATGGCGTGTTGATTGGCGGAGTTCAACGCTGCGCTTCGTGTCATCGCCAGAGCGAAGGAATGACAATATTAAATATTTAAATTGAAAATATAAAATATTTTATTTCCTCGAGTGTAGATCGAACCCACAACCTGTCGCCGTTACAGTCAAACGCTTATACCCCTGAGCCACGAGAGGCCTCGGTGAAAACAAAAGAAATATTTCTACTAACTATTAATTAAGACGGTAACTAGTATTTATAGGCATATGAATGTACCCAGCATCAACTGGCGGTACACAGAGCTATATATACCCTGGCCTAATTGAATCTTGTAATGTGACACTATATGTATTCGGTAATACAAACAAATGTATACAAACGTATAGAGATGGTTAGAAGAAATAATAAATTGTAACTAATTACTATTAGCTAAGTAAATAAATGAAGTATAAATTTAAAAAGTTTAAAATAAGATAAACGAAATTCAAGGAGTAAACGCGGCGTTGGGTTACGCCAATTAACACAATGGAATATAGACAACGGAGTGTCTTAACACAGTCTGTTTATTTATCTGTTTTTTTTTTACAGACAGGCGTGAACCAAAAAATATTTCATTAAAAACTTATTTTTAATATGCGAAAATAATAAAATATGAATACTGGTAATGAAAAAAATTAAATTTTTAATCGCGACCAAATAAAATCTCTAGATTCTTTCAGAAAAGTGCTTGTAGCTCTGAAAGTATTGATTCGATTTTCAAAAAACATAACTAAGAACCACCGCGATGAACATAGCTTTCTATAAGAAAACCTCACTGAAATCGTTCATTCAGGAGATGCGGTGCCACAGACAGAAAAGGCCATGTTAGTATTATTAAATTATTTCATTTAAAAAGAAAAATATTTTTAACATGAATATATATTTAAATCCACAAAAAAATAAATTATTTTATTATTTGCTTTGCAATGCGTTTTTTTCGTAAATTCAAATTCAAATTAAAATATTTTTATTCAAAATAAGAAGTTACAAGCTTCGTTTTTTGAACGTCAAACAATTTACGACCAGTTCACTAAAGTTACTGCCTCAGATTTGAGAAGAACTGGCGAAAGAAACTCAGCGGGACATGTCCTTTTTTTAATAAAAATTTTACATCATATAATTAAGTGATATTGATACCTTTGAAATAGCCTGGAGCGAGCATTTTATTCCCAAGGCGTGTTATCTTTTATAAAATCGTTAAGTGCCTAATTATGATGAAGCTTCATGCATAGCTATAGGAATATGTCTCAAGTGGTAATTGGGATTCACAAGGTGTTGCATAGTAGTTACTGCACCTTTTCTTTCGTTAAAATTGGCAAATTATTTGTATATAGTGTCAATTTATAAATTTGTAAATTTATTAACTTTGCAGTACACTTATCCTCCGATTTACACGATACTTGTTTTTCACGTTTTCGCTTTTACCATCCGGGTTTCAAATATTTTTGATTTTGTCAATAGATAGTTTATAAACAAATCAATCAAAAATTTTTGTGTCTAGACGTAGTAATTATTAATCATAATTGTTTTGTTTTACATAAACAAAAATTAAATCTTTAAAATTTAAAGTTCTTTAAAATGGACATATTTTATCTGTATGCAAATTTTTTAGACAATTTTATTTTAAAAAATGACGTCTCTGTGTTCTTTTTGTACCGCCAAATTTTGACATCGTTAAATATGTGCCGCACACAAAAAAAAAAGCTTGAGAATCACTGTACTAGACTGTACTGTAATCCACCCATATAGCCAATTAATTACTCAACTACAATTTTTACATAAAAACACATTCTAGTAATATTTTTCACAAAAACAAAATCGAAAAACTGCATTTTATTATACGTCGAGTATTTCGTTGGTCCACATTTACATATGCTTTGTTGAACTTTAAGAATAACCCTGTAATTTATTGGCAAGTGAGAGCTTACGGATACATAACTACTTTCTCCGCATTCCTTTTATTTAGAACATTACACAAAGTATTGCGGAATTTAACGCCGAAGACAAACACTATAAATAGAAAAGTGGGGAACATAACGGAGTGTCTTAACACTAGGTTCCCATGTTCCCTCTGTGTGCGGTCACTCCCATGTGCGGTATACAGCGTGAAGATGAGTGAGTGAAATAGGAAAAAATTGTAATACTTATCTTCACTTTTACTTGCTATCGCTTATAGTGTTTTTTTTTAGAGTTTTTATAAAAGAAATTAGAAAGACAGGAATCGATATCGTAGTAATTGGTGATTCACATGCGATTGTCACTATATTTAAAATGCTAAAATGTCGCATTCAAGAAATCATTTTGCTTTGGTGAAAGTTAGTTTTTATATACGTACGAAAAAGTTAAATCTGTTGCGAATTCTCTTTTTTTTATGCAATAAAATGTTTATGTAAAAAAGTGAAAAAAGACATGTCATTAACTTAGGCTCCCTCTGCCTACTCTTCCGTCTACACGCGGAATTCAATGGAAAGTAAAAAAATATTTTCATCCCGCCAATGTACCTTTTAGTACCTTTTATGTACCTTTTAGTTAGATGATATATGGACTTCTTATCGAGTTAAGGTTGTCAGTTCAATTCCAACAAGTGCCTTTGTTTAAAGATGAATTTCTCATTTGTTTTTGTATGTGCTTAAATTAAAACGTTTTATATTGAAAATTTGTCAAGTGTACATTTGTATACAATTAAATACTTTTGGTTTTCATTGTATAATAAAATTTTTCATTTTTTTTACTCAGCTTGGGAACCTAGCGTTAAGACACTCCGTTCCACTTCTGCTCCCCACTTTCCGCCGAATTTGAGCTATTGCGTGTTGAGTGGCGGAACTCAACTCCGCGTTTTTGCCTTATTACCAGAGCGAAGAAATGAACACATTAAGTATTTGAATCGAAAATAATAAATATTTCATTTCCTCGATCAGGAATCGAACCCACAACCTTCAGATACAGTAACACGCTTGTGCCGCTGCGCCACAACACGCCTAATTTTTTTTCGTACATGAGTAAAAATTATCTTATCATTTCCTTACAGAAAAATGGCAACAACAATGGAGGCGTCCCAATCCCTCATCCAGTCAGAGTCCAGGGTCCATTCATACCAGGAGGTGACGGAGACGCGGCAGGTGAAGAAGAAGACCAAGTCCAGAAGGCACAAGGATGAAGGTTCTATATCTGTGGTGAGTGACTCTTGAATTTGTCCATGTAATAGATTCTTTTTTAATTATTTATACGACACTTTCAACTAATATTTAGGATTTTTTTTTAAAATATTAAAATAGATATTAACTATATCTTACGTTGTAGTAAAGGGAACCTCTGGGAACCTGTAGCTTCGGCCAGAGACGGTCGGAGAGGTGATCCTCTTAATAAGGTTTTAGTAATTCAGTTTCACGTTGAATCTTTTAGTTTAATAGAAAAGTTTCTGAGATTCAACCGAACTAGCGCTACAACAAAAGGAACTCTTGAAGCTTGTGTGAAAAGGGGAAATAAAAATATTATATATTTTATTTCTTCGAGTGAGAATTAACACGCAATGCCTCACATTCGGCGGAAAGTGGGGAACGGAAGTGGAACGGAGTGTCTTAACACTAGGTTCCCAAGTTCCCTCTGCCTACCCTGCCATGTGCGGGATACACCGTGAAGCTGAGTGAGTGAGTGAGAGAATCAAACTTCCTGCCATTCGCGCCTGCTCCACAAAAGGTCACTTTCAATTTAAATATCAAACCGATTTGGTAACAAGGCCAAACGCGGCGTTGAGTTCCGCCAATCTCAGTACCTCAAATTTGGCGGAAAGTGAGGAACTCGATGGAGTGTCTTAACACTAGCTCCCTAATTCCCTCCCTCTACCTACCTATATGCCCACCCTGTCACATGCGTGATACACCTTGAAGCCGAATATTTAATAAAATATGTTTTTATAAGTTTCCATTGTCTTTACAGTAATAAAATTTTGCATTTGCCATACTTAGCATTAATCATCATATTTACAGTTGTACCGAACATTGACCTGAAATGAATAATATTCACCGAGTTTCAAATAGGTTTTAAATTGATACAGCTGTGCGCACCACAAAAGATGTAAACAGTTTAATGTCAATTTATATATGTTTTACACCGCTGTGGCTCAGTGGTTGAGCGTCTTACTAAGTGTACGGTAATAACAGATACTATTTACACACGATGTCTATTCCTATAGTGCAGCGTTTCGTATGTAGAAACATCACACTGTGTCTCTTGCATAATGGATGACAGAGGTAACCTGGCTGGTAAATCACTGTTTTCTACTTTACGCCGCATTGGCGAGGCAAAGCGCGCTAATTAAACATAAAACGGATCTTTATTTACTGTCCAGAGCGAGAAAATGAAAATATTAAGTGTTTCTTTTACCCTTGTGGTAATCGATCCAAGAACCGTCGTGTTAACAGTTGGACGCTTCTGTCACTGCTCCACTACGGCCTCAATTAAAATAGTTATACATAGTTAAAATGTAGAAGCAAATTCTCAATACACACAATTAATTATAATATATATATTTACAATATTTCATGTTATTATGTAATCGTACTGGTAACAAGACAAAATGCGGCGTTGTATTCCGCCATTCATCCCGCAATGCCTCAAATTCAGCGAAAAGTTGGGAACGGAACGGAGTGTCTTTTTTGGTTCCCTAGTTCCCTCTGTCTAACTTGCGCCAAGCGCGGGATATAGACTGAAGCTAAAAAAAGTAAATTATACATTTGTATAATTACTTATGTATACAACATAACTAACCTTTGGCAACAAGCAATGATTATGTATTTAGAGAACGGTATCATTTATGTACAATACGACTGACGCACGGAGTGTTTATTCTAATATCATCTTATAATTATCAATTGTATAAATATTAAAGTTTCATTTTAAATTCTAAAACTAATAAGTTCTTGTCTAAGAATTGGCTTAGTATTTAATGAAATTGATGAATATAATAATTATAGGTACATATATATATATATATATATATATATATATATATATATATATATATATATATATATATATATATATATATATATATATATATATATATATATATATATATATATATATATATATATATATATATATATATATAAGTATATATATTTTTTGGCTTCACACTGTAACCTTTATAAGTAGAGAGAACTTAGGTACGTAGTGTAGGACACTACACGAATAGGAATTAGGACACTACCTATCCCTGTTTTCTGCCGAATTTGAGGTATTGCGTGTTGAGTAACGAAAACTCAACGCCGCGTTTCTTCGTTGCCAGAGTAAGGGAAGTGAAAATATTAAAATTTCCTTAAATTGGAATCAAATCAACAATCTGGCTTATTTACGTGTATGTTTTAAATACGTGTATGTTTTATGTACAAGATATCAAGTTCCCCAGTTTCCACTCAGCTTTCGACAGATTACGTATTTAACGGCTTAACTTAGCGCTGCGTCCTGTCTTGTTACTATTTTTTTTTTTTATGGAAAAGACACGGCAAACGAGCGTACGGGCCACCTGATGGTAAGTAATCACCGCCGCCCACGACCCCGTGTAGCACCAGAGGAGCTACAGGAGCGTTGCCGGTCTGTAAGGTGGATGGGCACCGGGGACCGGCATTACCCAATACGAAACGCAATGACCAAAGTCACTACTTAACGCCGGTTTTAAACGCCGGGGATGGTAACAATCCGGTCGAGTCTGCCCATGCGTGTTGCCATTGCTGACAATGTGACTCTCCCACTCGTACTTTAGCCGCCTCTTACGACACCATCAGTACCAGGGTGATCCTATTCTAAGCCGGAATCACACGGCGAAAGGATACGAAAATAATTTATACCACCAAAAAGGAATTGAACCCACTATATTAACGTATTCAGTCAGACACAGTAGCGCTGCGCTATAACCGCCTTTGTGCTTGATTAAAGATCATATCAGTTAATTAATTTTGATTAATACGTATCTAATCTACGTTTCGCTTTATAGACTGATGTTTATGTTTATCTTCGCTCTGGTAACAAGGCAAAGAGCGGCGTTGAGTTCCGCCACTCAACGCGTAATGCTGCCTCGAATTTGGCGGAAAGTGGGGAACAGAAGTGGAATGGAGTGTCTTAACACTAGGTTCCCGGGTTCCCTCTGCCTACCCCGCCTTGTGCGGGATACAGCGTGAAGCTAAAAAAAAGGTTTATAAAAAATATTTTAACTATACGATTTTTTATACCGCTTCTTTTATAAAAGGTGAAAGGCTAAGCAGATTCTGTATATACATAATTAAGATAAAAAAAAAACATTAGATACTTTAATAGCCATACTGTCAAACCTTTAATTATCTATATATCGATACTAACATGTACATTTACACAGATTTAACATAAATTAAACATTAATTGACATTTTTGAGTTCCACCAAAGCTATTAAATTGACAATAAATCAGAAGCAAATGAAAGTTAGAATAATTGAGACCGTCGTGGCGCAATGTCACAGTGTGTATTGTAAACGCGACTATTGTGGATTCGATTATCACGCGAGGTTTATTTAATACTAGCGACCCGACCGCGGCTCCGCCCGCTCGGATTACAATATTTTATTTACGAAGCCCAATTAATTTCTTGTTATAATAAAATTATCACTTTTAAGGCAATATACATTTTCAAAATT
>DWMZ01002658.1:0-13775 GCA_018249855.1 Eueides tales michaeli | reverse complement strand
ATATATATATATATATATATATATATATATATATATATATATATATATATATATATATATATATATATATATATATATATATATATATATATATATATATATATATATATATATATATATATGTTTTTCTGCTTTGTCAAGTGCTTTGACAAAGCAGAAAAACAATAGTGTCAAGGCACTCCGTTCTTACCTTTTCACGTAAATTTTACTTTTTTTAACAAACAAGCGTAATGGTAAAGTAAAGTAAAGCGTTATAGGTGTGTTGCCTGCTATCGATGTCTCTTTCAAAATAACTGATTTTCTCAATGATGGTATCATAGTCATTTATATAACGTTAAGAACACACACTATGCGTTTTCCTTTTATATCTTATTTTCAATTAAAATGTACTTAACTTACTTAAAGAAAAACTGTACTTTAGTGGTAATTTTAAGAGATATAAAATCTGTTCCTTTTTTCATATAAAATTCATCAGTATTATTAATATAAGGTTTAAGAATTTCTTTGGTAGAACGTTGTAATCGTTTTGTCTAGGATTATTTATTGAAAAAGTATAACCTACTGGAGAAAAAATATATGAACAAGGACCCATCTTACTCCAGTTGAAATCGAAGTTGCTCCTTAGTTGATATTTAGTTTAGCATTATTTTACTATTTTATCCCTCAGGTGGAGGTTTTCAATTAAAAACTCTTCAAATCAGTTTATAAATTCAGGAACTACGAGACTACTACGGAACTCAACGCCGCGCTTTGCCTTGTTACCAGAGAGAAGAAATGAAAACATTAAATATTTAAATTGAAAATATTATTTCATTTTCCTCGATCGAGGATCGAACCCACAACCTGTCGGTTACAGTCCCACGCTTGTACCGCTAGCACCAGGCAACAACAATCTAAGTATGTATATATAGTAAATACGAATAATAGCTAATATAGTGAATTGAGGCCTGTCTGGGTTTGAACCCAGTCGAGGAAATAAAATATTTAATATTTTCAATTTAAATATTTAATGCTTCATTTCTACGTTCTGGTAATAAGGCAAAGCGCGGCGTTGGTTTCCGCCACTCAACACGCAATGCCTCAAAATTCGGAGGAAAGTAGCGAACGGAAGTGGAACGAAGTGTCTTAACACTAGGTTCCCGGGTTCCCTCAGCCTACCCTGCTTCGTGTAGGTTACAGCGTGAAGCTAAAAAAAAATAGAAAAAAAAAACTATAATCGCTAATATATACGTACGATTATATATGTGATTTTGTCTCGTTGGTGAAATTGGGTTGGTAATGTTTTTTGATGAAAAATTACGGTCCATGATATAATTAATTACTCGTAACCGGTCCTCGTTTGTCTCGTATTCCGCAGTACGATATTTAAATCGGCAGGTGTGTGATGACGTATGATCACATTAGTCGTTTAATTTTAGCGTTCGCGAAAACATTGTAAATTTAAGGATTTGAAATTGTTGGTTTTTAATATATGGATATTTGATTTGAAATCAATAGGTGTTGGCATGACAAAGGAACTTATATTAAAAATTAAGTAGATTTTTAGTTTATGGCTAATAAAAAATAAAAAAAATTTAGTTTATGGCTAATAATTTTTTCCTTGAAAGTACCAAAAAGACAGGAACATTCGGTAATTTAAACCCTAAATAAAGCTGAAGAAGAAGACTTTTTGTTTATATGATTTGAAATATTATTTTTGCATCATATAGCCCATTTATCGAGGAAGGCTATATGTTATATTTCATGACAATACATCTATAGAAAATGAGGGAAAATAACAAATGTTGAAAAAACCGGCGAACTCGAGAACTTCCGTGCGTGCGTTGAGTAAATCGTTAAAGCTGCTCAGAAATTATATAAGACAGAACTTTGTTCATTTTTAAAAGTTCTACATAAAGTCCGTGAGAGCATTTAACCTGCCCTGAGGACAATTAACAGTAACCATTTAAATATTTTACAAATTATAAAAAATTAAAAGGTTATTTTCAAAACAATTTTAAATTACACAGTATTATTATTTTTTCAATTAGATGAGACACGTTGGGCGTTACATTAAAGTGCCTTTTGCGTCATTCTACATACAATACCTCAAATTTGACAAAAATGGCTTAAAATTAGGTTCCCAAGTTCCTCCTGCCTACAGCGTGAAACTAAAAAAATACGTCAGAATAATTACTTGCATTCCTGCATATATTAAAAAAAAAAAGTAATTCAATTATTAACTAATCGACATTCTAAACGTACACCTACACCATAAAAACCATAAAGAACGAGCGTAATAAATAGACACCGCATCACTTAGCGTATATTTCGTCATATAAAATTGAAATGGTGCAAGAAGGAATTTTGAATGAGCTTATTTTTTATATATACATCTCTAATGATGATTGTGTCGCCCACCTCCGACCCGGCACGCGACTTTACGGTAATACCCGTTTCCTAAATATGTGCCTTTCTAAAATTGTTTAACTATGTTTTATTTTGAACTACCCACCTAAATTCGGTTTTGCCTGCTTTAATTTATTGTTATATTATAGCTTTGGTGTACAATATGTCTACGAAATTGTAGTATATGTTATTCTGATATATAAGCTATTGTACATACATACATACATACATGTATGTACTGAAAAGTTGTATCAAAATTTGTTGAGTAGTTTTTGCAGGAACGTGGAACAAACATGCATACTTACAAACGTTTGTTTGTGACTTTGCTCACTAAATCTATTGGAATTAACTGAGAACTGTATAAGAGTTTTTTTAAGTGTTTGAGGTACGAGTAACTTTGACCGCAGATGCAGTGGTATATGAAAATGATTAATGTGATGTAATATAACCGAAACATATCTTTAATAAATTGACTGTCTAACGCAGAAATGATGGAGCGAAATCATTTGGATTCGATCGAAAATCAATTTCAACCAGTAGTTTCTTGAGATTAGCACAACCAAACAAACTTGTTAAGTGAAACAATTTTAACCGGATTAATCGCGTGTGTTGTATTGTTTTCTATAGTTTTCTATACATTCTTTTTCGGAAACGGTAAGATT
Source organism: Eueides tales michaeli (assembly GCA_018249855.1). Taxonomy (NCBI): domain Eukaryota; kingdom Metazoa; phylum Arthropoda; class Insecta; order Lepidoptera; family Nymphalidae; genus Eueides; species Eueides tales. Next base: position 10,725 of record DWMZ01002658.1, on the reverse strand, counting down.
TTGAAGTAGTTCGTGGTCACGGGTTACAATATTCGTATAGACGTATATATAGATTATATATGAACAAATAAAAAGAATGAAAATATCCTAAATACAGTTGATATATCGTCCATTCGCCGACCTCTTACGACCTGAGTGGGTTGCATCAAAGTAAGTTTTAATGTTGACAGTAATATCAATGAAATATATGTAAGATTCATAGTTAAATATTCAAAATTAGACTGTTTTTTATTTACATAATTACAGAAATTTCGGCCTACGTAACTTTTATGTTGATTTTTTTAACCATTCCAAATATCCCGACCGCATCATGTGCTTTAGAGGTACCTGAACGATTGATTGCTTGGTCTTCTCTCTCCACTTTAATTTTTTTGATAAAAAAAAGTGATTTGGCTTCACGCCGTAACCCGCATATAATATGATTCCCTCTACGTTCCACCAAGATTCGAGATATACTTAGGTAGGATGCGGGGTTAAACGCCGCACTTTGCCTCACTAGAACGAGCATTGAAAAATGAAAGTAAAAGATAATTCCACAGTGAAACAGTCTACTTTGTATATAATGCATTTTGCCTATCTAAGTATTTGGCGTTTACCCGCACTGTGCCGCAAGTATCGCCCCCGACTGCATCGCTAATAGGGCAAGTCATTTCACAATGATCATCAATTACGATAGCAAATGCCGCACCTTACCGAGGCTCAGTATTGTGTAGAGTTAAGTATGTTTCGTTTTCTTGTATTCGAAAATCGTGTTGCTTTAATGATAGTGCAATAATGATTTTTATAGTGAAAAATGACATTAATAGTTATTTTAAGTGATGGAAGTCTTTGTTATTCATAGTTATTTAGAAAATGTATAAAATGTTTAAAGCAGCAGAATGTGAACCCGCGCCTCTTGGAATCCGTCCAACCGCTCTAACCACTAATCCATGCGTTCTCACGTATGTTTTGTGTAGAGGCCGATGAATTCCGCCACTCTACCCGCAAGGCCTCAGTTTCGTTCGAAATAGGATAACGTTGTGTCTTATTTGGTTCATTATAGAACTAGGTTTCTAAGTTCATAATGCTAGTTTTTTTATTATGGAAAAGACAAGGCAAACGAGCGTACAGGTCAACTGATGGTGAGTGATCACCGTCGCCCACGGCCCACTAAAGGAGCTACAAGTGCGTTGCCGGCCTTTAAGGTGGAGGTAAACGTGCTTTTTGAAGGTACCCATGTCGTATCGACCTGGAAATACAGCTGCTGGTAGGTCATTTCACAGAAGTGTGGCGCGTGGAGGTAAATTTCTACTAATCCGTACAGTAGTGGAGTGCCACGTGTCCAGATGATGTGGATGGTATTTTAGTTTGTGACGTACTGTGCGGTTAGAAGATTCGGCGGCAGGTACCAAGTCAAACAGTTCTCCCGAACACTCCACGTGATAAATGCGATAGAGAAGATTTAAAGAACAATGTCTTTAATTTTGACTGCTAATAGTTGGTTGACTAAAAAATTATATATAACACAATTATATTTATATGTTACAAAAAGTATTATATTACTTTTTAAAATTAATTTAAAATTGACAATAAACACTTTTCTATTCACAAATAACAGAAACTTAACTTATTTAGATATCGCTAAAAGCATCCTGTCATATTTAATGACAGGCGTGAAATTCATTTAGCAATAAACGTTTATGCAAATAACATTTGGCGCCTAAAAATTAATTTATCTTCTTTTTATTCTTGGTTGTGGCCGTTTCTGGTACATGTCGCGTGGGCGTCCGCTGACCTCTCGCACGCGTGGGTCGGCTTTCTAAGCTAATCCTCCTACTGGGTAGTTACTTCACGTTCAGCGTTGGCGGCTGTTACATGGATGAAAAGTGTGATTTCTATGCGTTTTTTATCTTATTCTTTTTTAGGGTCAATGGTTTATGTGGTGGTTTTAAAGGAAAAAATTGAGACGATCTATTGGGTGATGAATTTTGAGATGCTTCGTTGAACTTGGAAGGAATGCTATTTAATCCTAATATTCTGTATCTGAGTTATTTAATATTTATAGTTTTTTATTCTGCAATATAGTGGCGTTAAATTCCGATAGTTAGTAGCTAGACAATGTCTCAAAAAGTTAATGGATAGTGGATAAAAAAAAAGTCTACCATATAACTCTTAAGTTCTTTCTGGATACTCTGATAAAAGGGTGAAATAAAGAATCTACCAATTGCGATCAAACCAACGTGTAGCTTTTCAACGATATCAATTCTTTTCCATTCTTATCCAGATGCAAAATTTGTTTAGATATTTATATAGTGGATGGCACTGCCGTATATTTACATATATATATATAGTGCCACGTAAGAACTTTTAGTAATTTTATGAACATAATACGTTACAAAGTTTTAGTTTTGGTGTCACTCGATAGGCTTGGTCGTTCTACCGCAGTTAATTAAGTATATTCGGTTACATCTCACAAAAAAGTTAAGAATACGTAAAGGAAACACGAGCGTCCACGGCCGTGTTTCTTGATCCTTCAAGCCGGATCGTATGTGCTCTCCGATTATATCGTGTTACGGATTTGGATTAGCTCGTCGTCGTACTTTAATTCTTTGCTTGTGTTTTATCTTTTGTTCTTTTTTTACCTGCATGTGGCATATAACGGAGTAGGCAGAGGGTACCTAATGTTGGTACACTCTGGTCTCTGCTTTCTCAATTTTCTGAACATGATGTGTTAAGTGGCGTAAAGTATCGCCGCGTAGTATTTGTCTTGTTACCAGAGCTAGGAAGTAAAAGTTATTTAATCCCTGAGTGCGAATTGAACCCATTGACATCGGGTTTTATTTATATCAGACGTTGCGTCTCTACAGCATTTTTATCTTATTTTAACTTTAAAAATAATAAAACCTTACTAACTACTAATTCAAACTGAAATTTGTGAACCAATAATTTTTAATATAACTGCCCATTAAAGACAGTCTCTATTACATTAATAACAATTTATTGTAATTAAAAGCCATAACAACCGAAGGTAACCAGAAATGGTTTCATCCATAAGATCTGTGTAGATTAATTTAGTAGTTTTGCGTATAGATTGTAGATTTTAAGATGCTTTAACTGTTTGGACCGTCGTCCCTCGGTCGGGGGCGCCTCGTTAAGAGGCCTACCAGCCCGTTAATGAGCCAGCGGACGCCCACGAAAAGATTAAAAATTTAAATCTGAATGACGTAGACTGCCCCTTCCGTTTGTTTTGATCGCAATTTATTTTTAAGTGATTTGGAAGTTGTATTGCTGTTTGTATATAGTTTCTTGTTTTATAGATTTTATCTATGTTTAGTTTTTGAGGTGAAACTTTTGGGTTTGTGTGTTTTTTTAATTTCACGCTTTATCCTGCATATAGCAAGGTAGGCAGAGAGAACCTAGTGTTAAGAGTTCTCATTAAGACTTACGTTTCCTACTTTCAGCTTATTTAAAGACTTTATTTCAATTTTATTTAATTCCTATTCCTATTAAAAAAGCATCCTTGCTTAGAAAATAGTGTGTCCATTTTCTTTTTATTGCACTAAAAAACAAAAAAAAACATTTAATTTATCATCAAAATTTTTAAATTAATTTAATAATCATCTGAGAATCTTGACTGATCGCGCCTTTAAAATGTTTTAGGGTTTGTCGTGACAACTTTCTCATTCAATTGGAATGAAGCGTGTCAAATGTCGTCCCAAACGCTCGCTTGAAGCCATGAACTCTATAACCTTAGATGGTATGATTTTTATGATCACAGTTTTAATCGGACGGCGATCAAGTTACATATACACACGTCTTGTGTTTATGACGATTTAGTAACTTTCCGACAATATTAGTTTTCTATTTATGGAAAATAGTTTAATTAAGAAAATATGCAATTTGATAGTCTCTTCTGTTTATTCGGACTTAAAAAATCTGGATCATTTGCATATTTATTAGTTAAGTTTGTTTGGACTGTTATTATTTAGAGGAAACTTTTTAAAAGCTTTTTTTTTGTTTTGTAAACTTTGTGGTTTTTTATATGTGATGCATTTTATATGTGATGCATTTTATATGTGATGCACTCAAATTCGGCGGAAAGTGGGGACCGGAAGTGGAACGGAGTCTTAACACTAGGTTCCCAAGTTCCTTCTGCCTACCCTGCCATGTGCGTAAAGCAAAAAAAAGTCCTTTTCGGAATATATCAAGTCATTCGAGCATAGTGTGGTATTCTGGTAGTTTATTTTTGTCTGATGTACATTTTTTAGTTTACCCCGATCCCAATGTAATATGTAAGCATCGTATTCATAAGAGACCTAGTAAAAGGAACTCGCTATCATGAGGTTTTACTCGCTAATACCCGTTTAGAATGAGAATTGATGGGAGGTAAAAAAACTTGAAATGTTCCGTAATAACACTTAGTAATTATTGAAAGCTGCAAAACAATACACACAAACACATATAAAATATATTTTCAATATGTTCAAAAGCTTTAAGAAAATGTTAAAGGCAGTAAACGTTTACGACATGGACACTAAATAGATAGACGTTTCCAGACCAGCAAAAACGTGTAGCGGAGACGGTAAACTTGAAGCACTAGCGTTTTTTTGTCGTTAACTTCGGTGTGGTCTATGAATTATTTCTATGTTATTTTTTAGTATTTCATACTGCGCATTCAATTGACAAATTATATGTGAATTTGTGCTTTAATTTGTAGTTTTCGTGATTTATGTTTCTATCACAGTTTGACAGGAATTATAATTTTGTTGAAATATAAGCGTCCTAAAATGCTATTTCGAATCGAGTACTGGGTTTTGCCACTCAGAACGCAATGTCCTAAAAACTAGGCGGCAAGTGCAGAACAGTCTCCTGACGAGTTACCTCTGCCTATTCTTCTATATACATTAAGCATTTTTTATATTTGTTGTCGTTTCGATTTCTCGAATGATTGTTAATCCGGACGTCAAGCACAACGTTTTTGTTTGACCAAATTGGAACAAACAAAATATTGGCACAGTAGCACAGGAGCAGGTTCGATTGGCACTCGGGAGTATGAAATATTAAATATAATATTTTTTTTGCTCTGATAGCCAGGTAAAAGGCGACCTTGAGTCCCCAAACTCAGCCATGCCTTAAGAATTAAGCAGAAAGTGGGAAAAAGAAGTGTCCTAATGAGTACACGGTAACCTAGTGTTAAGTAAAATATCTTAACATTAAGTTCCCATGTTTCCTTTGTTTACCCTGCTATATGCTAAATACAAACTAAAAAAAAATAAAATTAAAATATTAGATAAAAGTATTTCAATTCAATAAATGAACCCTTCTAGGGGAATAGAACCCGCAATTACTACACATTGAAAGTGCCACGATGGCACCTTAGAACTGTTATTCTTTATAAACTATAGATCAATATAAAGTTAGCTAGAAATACTGATTAGACAGATTCAAGTATTGACGGTAAACTTATACCCCCAGGCCAAATATGGCTCTCGGCGATAGCGGCTTTCACGCGTCGTGGGCGTCACCTGTCGTGCTTTACTATTATTACTATACTTTGTTTTATGTATGTTTTCTTTCTATTCTCCACCTTATTGCCTCTGTCTTAAGTATGGTTTTTTTTTAATATATATTCGTTTGTAGATTTCGCCCACACGCCCGCCATAGTTTCTGCATTTACATCGATTAAGTAATAGATATCGATAAATGTTAAAATATCGATACTTATTCTATAGTTACGATTGATGCAGTAATTGTTTGTAATGTATTGGTATTGTATTAAAGATTATACGAGTTTTTAAAATCATTTTATGTGTGGCACAGGTTGTGGGTCCGATCTTCAGCCGACTAAATGAAATATATAATATTTTCATTCCTTTGGTGAGGTCCTCCACTCAATACGCAAATTCAGAATTTATATGAAAGTGGGGTACGGAACGAAATGAAATGTCTGTAAACTAGGTTCCCAAGTTCCCTCTGCTCTAGGCGCGAGATACGACGTGCTGCTTAAAAAAAGAACGGGGAAAATAAAAAATAATAATTATTTAATTTTGCTAGTTAAAAACAATAAATAATATTTAAACATTGCAACTTAGCATAAGAATATTTGTTAAAAAATAATCTCTACCTATATATGTAATTGTTAATTGTTTTCGTCTCATTTAAAAGCATTCGTCCATTGTCAGTCTCTCCACTTCATATAGACAAGCATCACGTTCTCTGGCAGCCGATATTTTGTACTGTAAAAGCTTATCACCCACTACCCATTGTATCTGATCGATTAATCTTTATATTCACGAGTGGGTCGCGTGTGTGCCATTCATTGTAGTGACACAGGCATGGTGCGCTGGTGCAGTGAGTGGGTTGTATGCGGGTGGTTGGTAGTTCGATTTCTGTGTGGGGATTTTTTTGTTTGTTTAAATGACTCAAATTTTACCGATTTATTTGTGTATATTGAGTACTAGCGACTCGCACGCGGCTTCGGCCGTTTGAATTGTACTATTTTATTTCCCAATCTCAGTTATTTTCTTGTTCTAGTAAAAATGTTACTTTTAATACAATATCTATACATTGAAAAGTAAGTTTTAGCTAAATGTAATAAAACAATTGTAGCAATTTTGTCCAACTAAATATTTTAAATACAATTTAAAATCGTTTGATAAATAAAAAACTTTTTTTATTTATCAAACGATTTAAGTAAAACAAACACTAAATGTTGATGAAGGTTGCCAAAATGTAATAGTGAAAACTGCATTTAAATCTGATTAGCCATTTTTGAGATTGGTGCGTACAAACTCACAGACCCACAAAAAAAAGAATAAAATCGCTTATTTGACATTAACAAAAGTCCCATATAAATTTTATCTTTAATATATCTTCCATCTACAGAGATCGGCTTAAGTTACATTATAAGTATAGATTATATAGGGGTAAGCTACCCGTGACAACTGACTAATGTAAAGTGTTTGAAACGTCGGTTTTAATCCGGTTAAAATTGTTTCATGTAAAATGTTTACTAATCACGAAAATATATTTTTTGTAACTATATATATCTTGTGAAATATTTGTAATATATGTGGAAGGATAGGGTGATAAAAACTTGAACGTTGCGGGATTTGAACCCGGGCGTCTTGGATTCCGTCTAAGCCTGTGGCTGATAGCTACAAAGATTGGAGCGCCTCGCCTCGTCCACTGCCATCAACTTCCCACGTGTTCCCCGGGGGAACCCTATGCTTTTTACGTTATTTTCGTTCAGTATCGTTAATACTATATTTTTTAAGGTTAACCGTGATCTCTCCCTAAAGTACATTACTAATATATACAGTTTGTTATATTTTTTATCATTTTTCATGACCTACCTTACAGAAAAAGCATGGATGTACACATGTTCGATGCAATAATACATATGCCAAATCGAAAATGGATGAACTACTGTTATACAGTAATCTGTTTATATGTAGATAGATAGTCTTATCTCAACAATTTGTTTATAACAAATTGTAATTACATTAATTGCGTTTTTTTTTTGTAGACGTGACCTCAATTAGCTCGACATAATTCTATAAATAATCAATATTATCTGTACACATGTAATTTTATAATATATAACCGAGGCTTACTTCTTGTTATCGCAAATGCACAGCTAATGCCATGTACTGTTTTTAGTGGGTTTACGTTTTGCTTCGAATCTCGCACGCGGAGGGGTAGGGAGAGGGAACCTGGGAACCTACTGTATAGATACTCAAAAGAAACGAACTGAACGAACGTCAAGGAATTTGAGGTATTGCGTGTTGAGTGACGTAAATTAATGCCGCGCTTTGTCTTGTTACAAAAGCAAAGAAATAAAAATATTTTTATTTAATATTTCATTTCCCCGAGTGGGAATAGTACCCACAATGTCACGTTTATACCACCACTGCGCCACAACAGTCCACAAAGATAAGTTATCATTTATCAGTAAGTACTTACTTATGGCAACTGCGCAGTTTTTTTTGTTTATAGTCGTATATGTTCCTTGGAACCCTGCCAAGGTGCCGAATTTCCATGTAAATCTTAGTCACACTTCACGTGTGTAATGTGTCGTTGATGCTTGGTTTGTGAATGAAAATTAATTTATATGATATATAGATATATATTGAGGCATGTCGTCACACTGGGGCATAAGCGTGTGACTGTAAACGCGGTTGTGGATTAGATCGCTAATTTTATATTTATTTTGGCGCTCTGGTAAAAAGGCTGGGCGGCGTTGTGCTCCGTCAATCACCACGTAATGCCTCAAATTTGGTGGAAAGTGAGGAACGAAACAGGGTGTCTCAACACTAGGTTCTCAAGTTCCCTCTTTCTACCCAGCCATTTGCAGGATACACCGAGAAACTATGAAAAATCAAATATATATATTTGTATATACGTAATGTCAAATAGTTTTTAAAATTATTAAGTAAATAATTTGAACTAAATGAATAATTTGAACTAAATAACTAATTTCAACTGAATAAATAATTTGAACTAAATAACTAATTTGATCTGAATAAATAATTTGAACTAAATAACTAATTTGATCTGAATAACTAATTTGAACTGAATAAATAATTTGAACTAAATAATAAAAAACTTGAATAAACTCCAAACCAATTAAGGCAAGAATATTATGTAAATACGTTTATCAGAGTTTTATTTTTCTACGATTGTGAAATTACGTTGTGAAATTCGGTAGTACACGAACATCATCGTTTTGGCGCGTGATAGTACCGAAAATAATGGCTTATCGTCCTACCAGCTTCATAGTGTCAGTAGACACTGATAAGAGCCGCGCCCCTATAATTTAGATTATCTAGACGTTCATTTGATAAATACAAATGCGCGCTGTTTGTTTCACGTTGTATCAGCTGAGTGTCTTCACAATAGGCTCCCAAGTTCCCTCTGCCCAAGGTAGGCAGAGGGAACTTGGGAACCTATTGTGAAGACACTCCGTTCTACTTCACGTTCCCCACTTTTCGCCGAATTTGAGGCATTGCGTGTTGAGTGGCGGACTGCAAGGCCGCGCTTTTGCCTTACTACCATATGGTTGTATGACCTTCCTTTGTAATACTATGGTGATGCCAAAGTTGAGATTCTGACACTATTTGTATATCAAGTTTAATTTTTGCTCGGAAAAATTAATTATATTGAAATATGATTTCTTTGTTAATAGTGAAAGAAAAGTAAATAAATATTAAATTGTGATATTTCTGTAATTTTGGAAATAATAGAATTTTATTGAAAGCGTTACTATAATTTTGACTGTTATTTCTAAATTTTAATATTTTTTCCTATGTAAATATTAAGGTCAAATGCGTCAAAATTTATACGTATAATAAAAATGTAACAAGTCAGTGTGTGTACATGCAAGATATATAGGAAAAAATGCTATTGGTGAAATCTAATAACGTAAAACATCTACAATTTTTTTAAAAAAAGATAGTCTTTTTGTTTTGGCGTTTTTTAACGCTAATCTCAGAAAAGGCTGAGCCAATTTATTTTAAGTTGTCACTATTATTATATATTTTAAGTCGCATAAATAAGTATGCCATTATAAAAAAAATCTTTCGTACGAAATTGCTATACATAATTGTTTTATTGAATTGACTGGACCTTCCATAAGACCTGTCGTGGCGCAGTGGCACAAGCGTGTGACTGTAACCGACAGGTTGTGGTTTCAAAATGAAATATTTAATATTTTCAATTTAAATATTTATTGTTTTCATTTCTTCGCTCTGGTAACAAGGCAAAAAGCGGCGTTTAGTTGCGCAACTCAACACGCAACGCCTAAAATTCTGAGTAAAGTGGGGAACAGAAGTGGGATGGAGTGTATTAACGCTAGGTTCCCAAGTTCCCTCTGCCTACCCTGCCATGTGCGGGATACAGCCTGGGCCTTTTAATATGTAAAGCAGATTACTAAGTTATTAATGATGTGTATGTAGTTCAAGCGGGCGAAGCCGCGAGCGGGCCGCTAGTTTGTAGCTACGCTTTACATGATTTACCGGCGGCTGTTTTATCATCGTATTTGTGTCGAATGTAATAAACTCATTTTATTACATGAAAGTAGGTCTCGTAAATTATATTTTTATTTCAATAAATATTTGTTTAGTGGTGTAGATGTTATGTGGAATTATGAACTTGGTTCAGTGCTCGTGTGGCGTGTGTTGTTTGGATGTAGCGTTGTTCTCGAAAATGGTAGGCTGAGGGAAGATTGGGAACCTAATGTTGAGACATTTCGTTCCCCTTTTTAGATGCAGTTTTTTTTTTAGCTTCACGCTGTGTCCCGCACAAGGCAGGGTAGTTAGAGGGAACCCAGGAATCTAGTGTTAAGACACTCCGTTCCACTTCCGTTCCCCACTTTCCGCCGAATTCGAGGCATTGCGTGTTGAGTGGCGGAACTCAACGCCGCGCTTTGCCTTATTAACAGAGCGAAGAAATGAAACATTAAATATTTAAATTAAAAATATTAAATATTTCATTCTCTCGACTGGGGATCGAACCCAGAATCTGTCGGTTGAACAGTCACACGCTTGTGCCGCTGCGCCACGACAGGCCTCAAATGATGCAGTTTTTTTTATTAATTATGATTATGGATGTGTTTGTTTTGAGGTTGCTTAATTATATATATATATATATATATATATATATATATATATATATATATATATATATATATATATATATATATATATATATATATATATATATATATATATATATATATATATATAT
>DWMZ01002657.1:0-13777 GCA_018249855.1 Eueides tales michaeli | reverse complement strand
CTAGAGAGGTCGTCATGGGTACATTGACGATAAATTTGAATATCATCTGCATACATATGATAGAGTGAAGAAATATTAATGGTAATAGAGTTAATAAAAATTGAAAATAGTAAAGGAGAAAGCACGCTGCCTTGAGGTACCCCAGCAGGGACATCACACCAAGATGACGATTTCTCATCAAAATGTACACGTTGCCGCCGCCCTTCCAGGTAACTATGAAACCATTCTATCACAGATGGAGATATGTTAAAGGAATACAAAAGCTTTAATAATATATCGTGTTCGACATTATTAAAGGCATTGCTGAAGTCTAAAAGCGTAAGGATAGTACATTTTTTATTATCCATACCCCATCGAATATCATCGGTAACTAATGACAAAGATGACGATAATTTGGACCCTAGTGTTGAGACACCGTGTTTTCCAAGCACCGGTTGTTTCTCGATACATTGCGTGTTCAACGGCGGAAATCAACAGAAAATTTCTCTTGTTCCCACATTAATAAATTTTCTACAGCGGAACCATTTCCGCTTTTGACTGTAAACGTGGCGGTGGCAAGTTCCATAACCTACTACCGCTACGTTTACACTCAAAAGCGAAGCGTTTACATTCTTAATATATAAGTGAGTGTTTCAACTTTTTGTCTTATCTTCTTACCCTACTCTATCGTACGACGTATGTCATATATAAAATTGATATTTTTATAAAATAATATCTAAAAATAAGCACAATCTCTATGTGAAATTGCAGCTTTTCAAAATTTGTATTACAGGTAAGTGTGTTTCAGTCCTCCTGGGTCGAAATAAAAAATTTTATACCATTATTTTTCCTAAAAAGTATTCATATTACAGACTCTTTGAGTGGAACAAGTAAAAGTCACAATTTTGTAGAAAGTAGCCACAAACTACATTATATTGCTATAAGTATTATATGATTAAGTCACTTTTTGCTGAGGTAATTGTTATTTTACTTTGACATTGTGTGATTTAGTATTAGGAGGAAATAACAAAATAACCTGTGTATTATTATTTATTACATGCTTTTATTGGCTTCAGTCGTTTCCTTTACAGACATACATAGGTACGTAATCTGTGTATGTCTGTAGAGGAATGTTTGAATGCTATTTTTGGTTAAAATAAACTTAAAACATGATGTCGAAAAAAATCGATGTCAATTTCTTACGGCTAACCTGTCCCGTAATCAAGTCCTTTGAGGCTATACCTGAGGCTTGTCGTAGCCCTGTGCTACGACAAGCAAGGGCACACTTGTGTCCTTGTAAACACGACAGGTTGTGAGTTCGATCCCCACTCGAGGAAATAAAATGTTTAATATTTTTGTTTATTCCCTCTGGTGACAAGGTAACGTGCGACGTTACGCCGGTTAATATAAAAAGAGTGTTTTAACATTATGTTCCCAAGTTACCCAGTTCCCAAGTGGCTAAAACAAAATAAAATATATAGTTACTATACGAATTTGTAGTGGCAAAGGGGCTCATGTAAACGCTATGGTGGTGGACTTTATTTCTACTCGGAGGTATGAAACGGTAACGAGGCAAAGCGCACACCATAATACACTTAAGAACCATCACCAATCTTAGGAAAGAAAAATATTTATTTAGAAATCGTATAAAAATTTGAACGTAACGGTATTTGTACCCCCAATATCAGCTTGAACCATTTGATCGCATCAAATGCTTCAAGCTGATATTAGGGTACATCAGCCCTGAAGTGAGAACTTCACATAAAGCCGAACCTGGGCCCGTATGGGGCCTAGATTCAGCCGGCTTGGCGCGGCTTTAAGACGAGTGTTATCGAAAATTAGTGATTCAACCCTCAGAAGAGACAAGATAACCCATAAACTTATCTCTTCTGGGAGTTGAATTGAACTAGGTTGCTTTTATCATATAAGGAGACATTACTAAAAGACACAATAATAGAAGACAATTTTTTTCGACACTGGTCGACTTTTTCTCGGGAAAGACTAACATGACTGGAATGTATAGCGGTCACAGTGTTATAATCTACCTAGCAATGTGGATTGGAATGGAAAATTAGATATCTATGATGTCTCATTGATATGCAGAAGAAACAGCATAGGGATTGAGAGACGCTTCATCGTTTAAATAAAAATACAGGTAAATAGAGAATATTACAATAAATATAAAATGATCATTACTGAGCTCTTTCAACGATACTTGATACTAAATCGCTACTTCAATAAGCGATTCAAGAATAAAATTGCCTTACACAAGGAATAGAAACGAATGGAATAATATTTATTTTAAACTATAGTGTTATATTGAGTCCGTCATTTCATTCAGTAACTGTTGTAAGTTCAATTCACCTTTAACTACTATTTACTATTTTCACTATAATGTACTAATAAAATAAAGAACAATCTCGAATACTCAATACGTAATGGTAGAAAACGCAGTGCACGAAAAAAGTATTAAAAATATACATAATATAATATAATTTTAATTACAGGTCGCACAACTTAACACCGTACTTTCTACTAAGGAGGTGCGGCGTTAAGTTCTACCATGCGTAACGCAGTCAATACGCAGTGTCTCAAAACGTCTTGAACGCACGTTCTAAGATATGTAATAAATGTAATAATAATATCATACTAAAAAAATAACACTTTTAATGATTTTAGATATGCCAATGTTTTCGATTACCAATGTTCAATTACGTAAATCGAAATCCATCATAGAATACTTCCATCCAAAGAAATTGATCCACACTAATCTTCGTTTGCATACAAAATTTTAAGAACAAAAACGGCTTTGGTGGCTGAATGAAGATGGCGCTTTGGAGTAATCTACCTTAAGACAGGCGTTTAATTTTAAATAAGCTACTAAATACTTCTTAGGTTAATTGAATTAATGCGACGAGGTATTAACTTCATTTTGCATTTAAAGAATGCAGACGTTTTTGTATTTTTATAAATGATAAATAAAAAATAACTAATTAGTATTTTTATAGATTGTCAACTTTCTGATGCTGTTTTTATCTTGATAAGTGGAGTAAAGAATTTTTCATGTGGTAGTTTTCCTGAAAAAAATAATATACAAGTATTTTTTTTCAGTAATACTACCACATATATGATACGTATTGCGATGAAATGAGATAGGACTAAGTAGCCTAAAAGGACAGATATTCGTAAAAAATGGCATCGGAGGTCAAAGCTTTAAAAGCATATGAGGAGAGAAAAAATAAAATATTTCATTGATCCGAGTGGAAACTGAAACTACATCCGCCGCGATTACAGATGTTGTGTTGCTGCGCCACGAAATTCTCACTATTTATAGTTATCACTATATTTATTAACAGAATTTTTGATTTTTTTAAAATTGCATTATACCATCTGTTATCAGAGACGGTGCTATTCCCGTATACAAACTGAAGTTGCTAAACTATTCAGAATATCGACTATCGAATTCCAATCATCTGGCTGTCGAAACACTAATTGTGTAAATGTATTATTTTAATCATCGTATATTTCACGTACTAAAATTAATTTCTTAAAGAACATATAGCCTATACGTCATAAAAGTAAAATTGAGACTTATCTTGAGTAGATTAATATTTAAAGTCAAAGTCAAATTGTCTAATTCAAAATTAGAAATTACATGATTCACTTAAACATCAAATAATTTATCACCACCGGTTGACTTCCTCTCGCTTTCAATTTCTCCCTTCCTTCCCTCTCCCTTTAAAATTTCAAGAATTTTTACTTTTAACTGTTAAATTTTTAGCTTATCAATTTTTATCCTTTCTTCTTTTTGCATACAATCACACAAAAAGGCATTTAAATTAAAAAAATATTTAATAAAATTGTAAATTTTCATTTTGCACCCAGGTAAGTCGCGCGGCGTTAAGTTCCGCTACTCAACATACATTTACAAAAAAAATTGCAACAAAACAATTAAAAAAAAGTATTTTTTCGCTCTATTTGGTCTCATTTCGAATACAGATGGAAAGCTGAGAAAGGAGTATCTCAACATTATTCTTTACACAAACTATGAAATAAAACCCACTGAACCCACTATAATCCATTCAACTGGCAAGTCTAAGACACTGGAATGCACATTCTAGTTTTATTTTCATCAACACGTTAACTTCAATATGTTATGTACAGTCGCTGACGAAATTCTCACTAATTATCGTTATCTGTCTCATATAAAGGCACTTATTTTTTTTTCTTCATATCACATCTCTTGCTCGAGTTAAACTAGTTTTGTTTAAGTTTTTCCCCTAACTTTAACCGTATAACTAGAAAATCAAATTTTTTAAATGTATTTTTTTTTTATTTGTGCTGTATGCTACAAATAGCGGAGTGCCTACACTTGGAACCTAGTATCTACTTAGTTTCTTAATTTCCACCCAGTTCAACGAAGAATTGAAAACAATTAAATTCCTGCAGTATCATTGCTTTAGGCTTGCTAGACCAAAAACATAATCATTAACGCCCTTCTCCAGCAATTTTACAAAACAATTTAAAAAAAAACGAGGAAAAGAAACAATAATTGTACTAACCATAACATAACTCATATTTATATTAAATATCCAAGTCAAAATCGAACCCACAAAACAGCCAGTCGGCGACATTCCCAATATTCAGGGCATCTTGAATAAACGTTTTTACTGCACCGAAATTATAATATTAGTCAAATGTGATTTATATAGAGTGTAAAAACTACGGAGTGCTCCAAAGGCGAGGACGCCATTATCCATTTATCTCTCCATTTATTAACACCAGCTTACGATTTATCATCAACGATATTAAAGGAATGAAAGGGGTTTTTTTATTGTGCTGTTAAGTTAATATTTATTATAAGCTGTAATTTATTATAAGCGTTGTATATTTACCATCGTGACTGTAAACGCGAAGGTGATAATTGTTATTCATAGATTATTATCATTATTCTCTGACCGAGAAAGCGCTGCGTTGAGTTCCGCTAATCAACACGCAACACCTCGAATGTTTGGTGGTACATGGGAAACGGAATGTCAAAACACTACGCCCCAATACAGCGAAAATATGCTATTAAAATCTGAACCTATAATAATTCTGTAGCTGATCACTATCTATCTGCACATGGAAAATATATTAAAAACAAAATTATAGGGGCCGTTTATTTTTTTAATATGCCCCAAAATAGTTTGTTTGTCTGTGCCTTTATACGCGCGAATTTCAGAAACTGCTAACCAGGTTTAAATACAATTTTCACTATTATGTATGGCAACCTTCCCCCAGCATTTGATATTTGTTATATTAAAATCGGCTAAAAAATAAAAAAAATACGTAAATACAAAATTGGTACATTTTTTTATTTATTTAGCTGAAATTTTAGTTTTATATATATTTAAAAGTAAAAAAGTTATTAGAACAAAAAAGTTATTGAGATTAGTAAATAAAATAGTATTAAATTATAAAAAATAAGGCTTGCTTCATGTTTTTTCCACATGGCGGGATAAACAAAGGGTACTAATTGTAAGACACACCTTTCCCTTCTTAGAGTAATTTCCTATTTTATATAATTACTTGTAAATTGAAAACGCGATATCTTAATTCCTCCATTGTCATCTAGTTTATCTATACTGCTGTGTGTGATAAAACGTAGACCAGTAATAACTCTTAATCTTAATAGAATTTGTAATGTACGCATCGAATGTAGCAATTACATGAATGAATAAAATTTTAATCTTTGAAGTTATCTCAACAAGGGATCTTGTAAAAAATAAAATATAATTTTATAATAGTTGAATGTTTATTGTGTTTACTTAAAATGTTAAAATAAAAGGATTTAGTTTTTATATTTAAAAAAATATATAAAATTTTGACTGAAGAAGACTTGAACCAGGAAATTCTCCTAGCGCACTGCACACCTTTAAAATATGCTGTTATGAAGTTACGTCAAAATTCTGATACCCTTGTTACAACTTACTGAGCTCTTGAAAATATTGTTAATCTGCACATACATCTTCCAACAATGATTGAAGGAAGATGTATGTAAAAGGTTAAATCTCTCTACGGTTTATTTTGACATTCGCTTACGGCCGTGTCACACCAGGGGAGCTACAGGTGCGTTGCCAGCCTTTTAGGTGGAAATAAACGCGCTTTTTAAAGGTACCTACGTCGTATCGACCCTGTAATACTGCCGTGGGTAGGTCATTCCACAGGAGTGTGGCGCGTGGAAAATTCCTACGAAACCTCACAGCAGTGGAGTGCGACGTGTTCAGATTATGTGGATGGTATTTTAGTTTGTGACGTACTGTGCGGTTAGAAAATTCAAACAGTTCTCCAAAACACTCACAGTGATAAATGCGGTAGAGAACGCACAGTGAAGATACGTCTTTACGCAAAGCCAAAATGTCAAGCCCCTCACAGATCACTGGATTCCCAGCGATTCGAAGAGCATTACGTTGTATGCGACAAATGGTTTAAGTTAATACAGAAGTGCACCAGCTTAGAGGTGAGAACAGTATTGCATATGAGGCCGAACCTAGGCCCTGTACAGGACCAAACTGTGTTTTGGCGTGAAATACTGTCTCGCTCTGCTGATGACCCCCAGTCTCTTGGAGGGTAACTTGGCCTTACTTTTATTTAAAAACGTATAAAAATTTCAACGAAGTTGGATTTGAGCACTTGGAAACCGTCCAAGAGGCGTAGTTTCAAATTATGCTTCGTTAAAATTTTTATACGTTTTTAAATTTTGTATTTTACTTTCCTAAATTTGGAGTAACACTTTAAAAATAGTAAAAATAAGTACTACCTATCTCAAAAAAAAAGTCCGCAACATAACGAATCTCTTAGACAAAAACATTTTCATCCAATCCAAAAATATTAAGTTAAAAAATAAACGATATATGTAGGCACTTAGAAAGTTAAAACGTAGAGCATCACCAAAATAATTGGTCAATCGAGTCAGCCGGCAAAGGCGGCAAAGACAAAAGTGCCTTTAGTTCAACAAAGTACTCGAATGAAGCTTTGCTTTATCACACTCTGCTCTAAAGCTGGACAGACGATTGAACTACTAGATTTGAACTAAAAAGAAAAATTGATTTAATTTTTAAATATTGAAAATGTTTGTTATTTCATTTATTTTTTTAATGTAATATTTGTTTAAAACGCATGTTCCATCAAATATATGAAAGAGTCTTGGCGCTCTCCCGTCAATATTATTAACAATATACCCGTATATGTAAATTACATTTATGTAAATTTCATATTTCGTAATTCCAACAATACGACACCATTTGACAACATCGTCGCCATTTGTTTATATCGTATTTACCTATTAAATGAGTAAAAGTTTTCAAACACCAGATATTTTCAAATTTATCCATTTATATGTATATACGTAAGTATAACAAGCACATTGTTGTTCAGATAGGATGATGAAATTGGAAATAAAAAGATTATGAGTCTGTCGTGGCGCATGGTAGTAAGCATGTGAACGCGACAGGTTTGGTACTAGATCCCAACTCAAGGAAATGTAATATTAAATATATTCAATTTATATATTTCATGTTTTCATTTCTTCGTTCTGGCAACAAGGCAAAGCGCAGCATTAATTTCCACCACTCAATATGCAATGCCTCAAATTCGGCGGATAATGTAGATTCTAATCTCATTCTAATTAGTATCATAAAGCTAGTACAAAACATACAAAACATAAATAAAAAAAACAAAATTTAACACAATTGACCCACAAAAGCTTGTCCAATGGCTGATACCTATTATGTATATTTAAAATATTGCCGCTGCGTGTGGAAAGAAAGTAAGTGGAAAGAAAATTGGTTTTTTGTATCTACTCTGCTATGTGCGTAATTCATCTTAAAGCTAAAAAAATTAATAAAAATAATTTTAAATTCCTTATGCGACATATTTACCCTTAAATTTTTTTTATTCATTTACGCATAAAAAGTTAAGATTTATTTTAACGAAAAAACCATTATTATCAGTTCTATCTGCAAGGTTTTAAGATTTTAAATATGTAATAAAAATATTTGCAATGTGTTTGATATAGAATTTACTTACAATAAACTAAAATAGTAACTTATCGACCCACAAGAGTCCGAGACACAGTAACACTTTGTTACAAGCATACCAGTGTTACAAAATCGACGCATAATCGATCGAAATGCAAGCAATTGTAAGTATATTATTGAATATAGGTGTCAATAAACACAGAGGCGTGGACTTTAGAGAAAATTGGAACCCAATATTTGGAAATCCAATATTTTGCGCTGCAATGAGTAAAAACAGATTTACTTGCTTGCTACGGCTTCTGAGATTTGATGATAAAAATACTAAGTCTCTCAGAAAGCCAAGAGATGAACGGGCACCTATTAGAGAGTTATAGGAATGTGTAAATTAAGACTTAAAAAATAACAAATTGTATTCCTTCAAATTTTCAACCTCACAGAGACCGTGACATAAAATCAATGCTGGTTTTTGCATAAATATGACGTTGGAGTCTTATGGAAAAACCAAAAGGCAACCGTGTTGTTATTTTTTTGTCTACTATGCATCATAGTAACGAAGTAAACGTGGGCTATCTTAAATAAAATTGACACGCTTGACCAGATGGTCCATGAGTGCACAGTTCGAACTAAAACAAATAGACGGCCTGTAGCATTTTTCCAAAATATTATAGATGTGGTTAGCATCCCATCGTTAATTATATAGAAAAAAATGTATTTAATATATATAGTAACATTTATATTAAAAATGTTTTCAATTTCAAATAGTTATTTGTTTGTAAATAAATAAATATTATTGTTTAAAACTACATTACAGTCTATAGTTATTGTCTTTTTCCCTAGAAGTATACGTAGTGTCCGGTGGACACTTCTGGTTAGTTTGAAAAGCTTTCTGGGTTGTTGAGGGTTAAATGTCTCTAAAAGGGCACAAATCTGAAAATGTAAAATTGATTGAATTATAATTGTATATGAAACATCAAACGTCCTCTAACTTCACAAAACAAGATAATATCTTAAAACTTTCACTTAATATAATTTGAACGTACAACGTCAATTAAATACAACTTTAAAGCGTACCTCAGCGATTTAAGTCCCTAAAAGTTTTAACGAGTACTATAATTTTATTACAATTTGCGAATGGACTTCTGTTTTGTTGGAAATATGTAAATTATAGTTTTAGTTGGTTTCGCATTATCAAGACTGCATTTAATGCTGAGAGTTTTTCTGTTTATTCTTCTAATAATTTTTAGTAGCTACTTAAATGTTTATATTGTATAGTTTTTTATACTTTGATTATATATCGGAAAAAAGTTATTTAATATTTTACAAAAGTCGTCGTCGTTCGTAAAAAAGAATCGGCGGTAAGTGGGCAACGGAAGTGGAACGGAGTTTCTTAACACTAGGTGCCCCAGTTCCCTCTGCCTATCCTGCCATGAATGGGATACAGCGTGAAGCTGAGTGAATGCCTGCGAGTCAAACAACCTGCGATCATAACATTAACCGTTGTCCTTTGCAACTGACCTATTTATAGTATGGATGTAAATCGAAATCAAATTAAAAGAAACTTCCATTTAATTTCTTATTTGATTATATTTTTTATTCGAATAATTAACCATAGCCCTACCAAGGGTTCGTCATGCCTAATACACGCGTGTCCGACCAGCCAGGCGTAAGTCCGATAGGCCTCAAATCATCCACCGACCCTAATGTGCGCCACTAAGTAATGACCGTTTGCGACTTATTTACAGCAATAAAATACGTTGCGTGGAACAGTTCATGAAGACTTTATACTGCAATGAAACGATTCAAATTGATACCGGGTACAACGGCCCAGAGGTGAGAACAGTACTCCATATAAAGCTGAACCTGGGTCCAAGGACCAAATGGTTTTTTGGCGTAAAGTACTATCTCACTTTGGCGATTATCCAGTTTCTTTAAGTTAAACTTGGCCACAGAAGGCACAAATTTGTTTCAACACTGGTCGACTTTTTTCCCAGAAAGCATATTTAAAAAAATGGTAAAATACTGTACTGCGGTAAATGTTTATTAACAGAAATTGAGGAAACTAAAAATTTTATAAAATAAAAAAAAATGTTGCGAATTGTTATTTTTTTGACTGCTTTCAACAATGTTTGGAAATTTCATATTTACTCTACTTTTGCATAATTTGAAATACTACCGCTATGTACAATATCAGATTTTACAGTAGATTTTGAGATTAGCACGTTCAATAAAATAAACTAATCAGCTACATAATAATAGTATAGTTTGTTTAGAGCTATAGAGTTATAAACAAAGATAATAATATAACTTACTTTAAAATGATAAATTACAATTTCCTTATGACTATTGTTTTAGCACCTATATTTGGCAATTCTGCTGAGCTATAAAACTGATCGCATGATTTGTGTATATTTTATCACCCCGGAGTTCCGCAGTTAATCACACGCGATAATGTTTCAATTCCATAAATAACGTGCTGCCACTCGTTATTTGTGTTCTGAATTTAACATGCATATATTATATTATATCGGTGTATAGATATTGATATTGACAATTGTGATGCAAAAGAGGGAAGTCGTGATTACTTTGAGTTCGAATTCAACTTAGAACAAAGTTTATTATTACATTAAAAATATTGCATTAATAATACATACACTATAATTTTTATTTTCAGACAAAAAGTAACAACTTTTCTAATTTCTATACTTCTCCACAATTTTTCTTAGTATTAATTAAATGTAAATATCATGGGGAAGGTCGACAGTCCAACATTCATTATTTAAATCTCAATATTCTAAACATTGCGAGTTGAATGGCGAATCTCAACAACGCTTTTTTTCAACAACCAGACTGTGAAAATAAAAACAACTCATTTCACCGAATCGAACCTAAAACTCGTTTCACGAATCATACTTTGTGCGTCGACGATCTCATTAATGACTTATATAATTTTTAAAAGATTTGTATATAACATCAACAATATTAAAATTGAACAGTACGTTAGCTGTCATTTTACAAGGCGATATCTTGTCAGGGTATGAATCTTGAAGGCACGAGTGCACAATAATTTTGACATTTTAGCAACTCTCCCGCGAGCAAGTTACTCGCCGAATGGCGTAATTTTTTTACTTTTCCTTTCATATGTATTTTTGAAATACTTATGTTTTTGAGTATTATCATAAGACTCTTAAAGTTATAGGCTTTTTTATTCCGATTCGCGAGGGGATATTAGTAGAAAATCATTAACTGTTACTTGAGTACCATAAACTACTCAAAAATTGGTCGCTGTGTGGGGAACGGAATGTCTTATTTCTAGGTTACCTATATATATTATGCATAATGCGAGAAAAAAGAATCAATGTATAAATGAACATAAATATGAACATAAAAGAAATGGTGCACAAAGTAATCGGTATATTGGTGGTAACTTAGTCACTTCAATTAACTAAACATTACTACTAAACTACACCAAGTACCTATTTCACTTTACTAATTGTCAGTAAAACGCAAAAACAAAAGGGAAACTCATTTTTTGTTACACATAAGATACATGAGGCGTCAAAGCCTTCATCCCACAATGTCCACTGCTCGTAGTCGCAGATGAGCAATTTACTCGCGACGAGTTACACGTACCAAACTAAGCTGATATAATAACGCAGATTTCTCGCTTCGTAGCTCTAGACAAGGATTTCGTACTTGGCTTAATTTTGATGTTGTGTTATTTTGTATATGAATTAGTGTGGAAACGGAAAGGTTTTTTGACAAACGTTAATGAGAAAACATAGTGCACTATGTTAATCGCTTAATATTACAATATATATTGGTTGAGGGACATAAGCGGTCGACTCTAAATGCGACAGGTTGTGGCTTCGATCCCCACGCGCCGAAATAAAAATATTTAAAATGTTATTTTTTGCGTATATAAAAAAGAGCAGTGTTGAGTTTAGCCACACAACACAATAAAATTAGTCGATACTGGTTCACATAATAGTATCTTTGATTTTCGCGATTGTTACACATTTTAAATGAAACACTTTTAAATGAATAAGTCGCGTAGTACGGGGTCTACCCGTGACCACGGACTATTGTAAAGTATTCGAAACGTCGGGTTTTCAAAAATGTTTAAAATTCAATATACGCGATTAATCCGTTTAAAAGTGTTTTATTTAAAATTAGTCGATTTAATAAACAACATTAATTTCATTTCGTGAACTATTTTTTTTGCGAGCATGTTTCTCTTCCCAAATCGCTACAATTATTAACGAGGGAATAAAAATAGATAATAGTGACCAGATTACTATTATGAATGCAGAGAAATTTAAACATTTTCACAATCAAGCAACAATTTGTAATTAAATTTACGCCTTTACGCTATATGTTCAGTTTCTAGCCCACCCTAATAAAGGCACTACACTATTTATTTTTGACATTTCTCCATCAAAAAGTAACATACATATATTTCTATTATAATAAATTCGACATTGAGATATATTTTCATCATTTTCAATAAGAAATAAGATATGAAACAATAGAACGGCTTGTATCTATAGAAATTGTAACAAGTTAACAGTCATTCTACAGGTGTTATGAATTCAGAAGGGAAATACCTGAAGTGTCGCATTTATTGTGTATCCGTGCTCTAGAGATTGACACCGGTGATAAGGATTGGAAGACGCTGACAGTTATATGGAAAAGGGTTCTAAACGAAATTGTAAACGAAATTAATCACTTTTTTCTGTTTATTAATATTTCTATATTCAACTACAGATCAGATTACTTTACAATATACCTATTACCTACTTACCACACTTGACTCATTCTGTGCTGTAATGTTTGACTGCAAAGCAAATAAAGGTAAGATGATAAATTATATGTATACTTCAAAATTATTTGGCAGAAATTGCGTACAAGAGATAATATAATTCAAAGACACTGTGAACGTTGGTTTCATTATATATGTATGTACTTACATATAAAGCATCAAAAAGGTGTTTTACCGAGGAGAATATTGTAGAAAGAATTAGACAGGAAAAGAGGATATAGGAAGGAGAAGTTTCGTTCAACATAAATCCTGATTTTGGCCAGATGCACGGTATACGTACCTCTGTGCATGCATGTGCATTTCAAAGACACAGGCAAAAGATTGTAGAATTCAACATATATAAGATTTTGCCAGTTTGTTTTTAACAACAGAAGACTAACAACAAAGAAAAAGAAACAAATAAAACCTCACTATACTCCCTTAACCCTAAATAATTCAAAATTTGTGTGATGAGGTGGTTGCCACATATTTTAGTATAATATCTGCATTATAAATAAATATATTGAGATTTTATTCCTTGATCACCGCAAACCGTCTAACTTTTGATGTAGATTTTACAAAAGATTTTTTATATATTTAATTTAGTTTTTATAATAATCGATTTTTAATGACCACAGCTGTAATAATAATTATAAATTATTATATTTTTTTTTATTTTTTATTTCAGTGTACTTGGAACTACCGATGTTGGTATAGGTAACTTTAAGAGTATTTATGAGACTTGGCATGTTCTGTGACTTGTCCAAGACATTTGATTGTGTGTAACACTCAAGATTAGTCATAGAGCTACACCATTACGGCATAAGAGGACGTGCACACAATTCTTCTTCACTAATAAGATTCAGAGGTTGATGTGAATGGTACGAAATCCCTGAATCATTAATCAGTATGGGGGTCCCACAGGGGTCTTTTCTTTGTCTATATATATATATATATATATATATATATATATATATAT
>DWMZ01002656.1:0-13778 GCA_018249855.1 Eueides tales michaeli | reverse complement strand
TTTAATTTGAGCAATTCTGCTGCAGATGTTGTCAAAAGAATAGCAAGACCTATATTGAACACTGGAAGAAACATCACTATGGACAATTATTTCACATCCATACCATTGTTTGATGAGTTGAAAAATACTTACAGAACAACTGCAGTAGGTACACTGCGAAAAAATAAAAAAGAGATTCCGCCTTTATTTTTGACAACTAAGGATAGGCCAATGCCAAGTTCTATTTTTGGTTTCGGTGAAAATAAGACGATGTTATCATATGTGCCAAAGAAGAAAACAAAGAAAATTGTTCTTATGCTATCATCTCTTCATGATGACGATAAAATAGATGAAGAAACGGAAAATGAAGCTAAACCAGAGATTATTACCTTCTATAATTCTACAAAAGGAGGAGTGGACGTTGTAGATCAAAAGAAAGAAGACTACTCTGTTGCCAGAATCACATCAAGATGGCCAATGCGCTTATTTTTCTCCATGATGAATATAACTGGAATCAATGCCCAAATAATATACAAAGCTAACACAAACATTTATGTTCAGTAGTTTTAATTAAAATACTTATTTTCTTACTTGCAAGACCTTGTTTTATTAACCTATATACAATTAAACGCAATAAGTAATGTAAAAGTAGTAATATGAAATTGTAAAATACCGTGAGCATTTTGCTCGCGCGCGCCTATCCATGTAACATAATAAAGCGCGCCTTCTCACGGGTTAGTACTGCCTGCTTTAATTAGTCAAGACTTTAACGAGTACGTAACTATAGAAAAAGATGACTCTGAAACTAAGCTTAAGCGATCATGTGGCGTCTGAGGTCTATATTTTGCACTATACAAGGCTACCAATCAACACAAGGAATTCCAATAGGCTCAACAAGAAGTTTTATCACGAAGTTTCTCACTCATATAATTGTTGCTAGACGTGCCGGAAGACTTTCTTAATGTGGACGATGACTATGATGGTATGGTCGGATAAAAAAGATGTTGACACAACTAATCTTCCTTCTGATAATGAGTTGATTCAAAGTTGATTCAAAGTATTATTAAGTTTGTATATTTAATTGTATATATTTTTTGTATTGTTAATTTCCTTTTTTAAAAAGATCGACATGGATCGTTTTTTTCTTCTTTTGCTAGTTTCTTTACTTAATACATTTATTTAACAGTTTTTTTTTATTTTGTTAAATGTTTGACTTGATGTTAATATTATTAAAAAATAGTCTAAAATTGCAGCATGCAACTGCAGAAGAACTGATTTTGGACTTCTTTCAATATGACATTACTAAGGTCAGGGGAGGGGGGATGTCCACAGAATTCACCAGCTGTGACATGGAGGAGGAGGAGGGGCAAAAAATCATAAAATCCGTGTGACGTAATTCATGGATGAAAGAATGCGGGATAGACGTTTCAAAAATAGCAAAAAATGTAAATTTCAGATGTCTTCAGATGTCTGGAAAATTTTTACAATCATCAGGTCTAAGGGCACGGTAGTGCCCCCGCCAAGACGAACCAAGCGAAGCGCACTACTACCTTTTCTCAAAGTGTTTCGTCGTTTTTTTGAACCCTCATAGAGTTAGTTTCTGATGTACCAGATAATTCAAACTCTCAAGATATAATGTTAATAATAAACTTATTAAACATACAAGGTTTCAATTGAATAACTCAAATACTTTAGATTTCTTTGATAAGCTGAAATTTGGTATGTAATCTAAGTTTAGTATACAACCAACAAAAAAAATCATAAACTTATAACTTTCGCCCCCCATCTCCTAAAATGGGGGGTAGAGGTCAAAATATTAGGTCCTTAAGTGCTAGAAAGCCGAAATTTGGTATGTAAACAATAACAGATAAGCTTATAATTTTCACCCCTAACCCCTAAAGAGGGGGGCGTGTGGAAATTTTAATGACACTCAGCAATGTTATGAATTATAACATGAAAGTTTACACGGGATTGTAGACAGTAACTAACTACTACTACTTACAAGAACCTTCGCCTTAATCAAGAGTCTCTCATCATTATTCACGCCCTTTGATGAAGCTTGGCTCTACATGAGATCTGTTATCTTTTTCGCAGGGCAAACCTTATGTGGTCATCTTGGCAACATTTTACATTAAATGTTTTTGGTGGGATAATAATATACTACGCAGAAGACCTGCGATCATCAAAGGTAACCCAAAATTAACAGTAACAAGTAAATCAAATATATATTTTTTCAAAGTGAACATAATTAAAGTGTTTATCTACATAGATTGACTATGTACACAATTTCATATAGGAAAATTTATTTACATAGGTTGACTATGCAAAAAAATTTCATAACGGATTCCTTTTGAGAATACGATGTGTATGACAATGTCTTCCGCTTTTCGAGCGTAAGTGCATTACCTTTATGAAAAGTAGGTATTTAGTATTTACTCACACTTTACTAAACAGATTTTAGTGAAATCAGTGTCCAAGTATTGGGATCTGGAAGACCTGCAATGTTTAATTATTTTTCCTAGTATTTCAAACTTAAAAATTTTAAAAACATTCGAAGAAGACCAATACCAAAAAATCAACGTTCAGACGACGGTAAATTGTTCTAACAATTTATTTTTGTTTTCCTTGTTAACTAACTCTAAGCTCGAACTGAAGTGAGCCAAAGTTTGTAAATAGGTTAAATGTTTTTTGTTTCATTTAGTAAAAAAATCGATTCGAATTGTATGTGATTCTTCTTTTTTTATTTCGAGCTGGTATTTTTCTATATAAAAAGATGATATTTAATATTTTTTCAGATTCTACCAAACAAATTTCAGCAAAAACTAGGGCAAATTTTAAATTAATAAAATTCAGAATGGTACGTCGCAAAAAACCCTACAAAACTATAACATCGCAATAGAATTCAACAATCAGACGAAGGAAGTGATTCCAATGTTTGTTTAATGTACATTTATTTACACAAAAATGGTGACAAAAAGCACACGATCCTGATAGTAAGTGGTTGCCGTGGTCTATGAACGCTTCCAACACTAGGGGAGCCTCGCCAACCCTTTAAAAACCTATTTACTTCCCTTTTGAAGAATCCCATATTGTAGCTTACTGGAAAAACTTGAACAGGGAGTACGTTCCACAATAGAATGGTCCGTGGCAGTAAGATGCTCTGAAACCGCACTTTGCGGGACCATTTCGGCTTCAACACGCGACCGAGAACTCCTTGTCGATGGCGTGCGGTGCGAGGATCAAAAGCGGCCGTGGGTCACCATCATGGCAAACAGTTCCTCGGAACGCGATCGATGACGACACTTCATCATCATAGGCATTATTTTGTTGTTTTATGTTCATTAAAAATGAAGTTCACTCTTAGTAAACCAAATGTGTAAACTGTATTTTTATTGTTCGTTTTCATAGATTTGCCATGTATAAACTAACAACTTACTGAAAACTTTGATTTGTCTGAGATTCAGTTTGTCTATCGACAGTGTTACGAATAGAACATCAGTAAACGAGAAACTCAAGCCAATTTCTACAAGAGTCGTGAAGTTATAGTGAAATCAATAATAGGCAACTTCAATAGATTATGATTACTTAAATAAAAATTTACCCATGGTATAATATCTTAATTGTAATATAGAATTAGAAGATTCTTTTCGAGATTTTATAAAATAATGATAACCAGCAGCGTCACTGCGGCTACGCCCGCTGCATTTAGTAAACACTAAAATATTTCCTTAAACACAATAATATTTCCTCGAAAAAACGAGCTTATTTTAAAAACACAGATATTTTCCTTTTCGAAAAAAAATTGTCATATAAAAGCAGAGAATTAAAACGGAAGAAAAATTAAAAAATGTACGACGCAGAAGACCCTACGAAACTATAAAAGTAACAGAATTCAACGATAAGACTTATTAAGTGGTTCCAATTTTTTACTTACTTCATCTTTTTAAATGAACTTTCAGTGAGTCAAATGTGTCATTAATAGTTCTGTACTGTATTAGTAGTGTGGATTTAGTTACATTTACTATACCTAGACAAAAAAATCAGAAAAAAGGGTATATTTTAAAAAAAAGTCGATTTGTATCAGATTCTCGTGCATTCTTAGCTTAAGTGCATTTCTTTTATAAAATGTAGGTATTTGATATTATATATTTAATATATTTACGAAAAAAAATGTCACCTACATTTGTTTGAGTTGTTGCTCGACTTCTATTTGACATAATGAAATGCAATATAGCCTATAGGCTATAGACTTTCTATATAGATTGACTCAATAACACAATAATATTTTTTTTATCGATCCAGTAGTTCCTGAGATTAGTGCGTTCAACAAAGTCTTCCCTTTTATACTAAACGTATACAAAAATAAATTCAAAATAACTGCGTGTTTTTAATTTATTTTTGTATACGTTTAGTTCTAGTGTATATTAGTGTTAGTTCTAGTGCATATGTAGTATAGTTTTTACATGATAATAAATGCGTCGGCGAAGCTACCTGGGTTCCACTAGCGTAGTATATAAACGTCAGAAGGAAGTGGGGGTGCAGGTTAGACGTCCATTAAATATCAAAAAGTCCAAGTTTTAATATTAAAAATCAATGTTTTCGCGTCTAGCGTTCGGCGCAAAATTCTACAAAAAAATAACAATTATATACGACGCAGAAGACCTACGAAAATCAACGGTAACCAAAATTAACGGTAAGAAGTTTTTTATTTTTTCCCTTTAAAAAAGTTTTTTCTCAGTGTTTTGGTCTTTCAGTGACCCAAATGTATAAAAATAAATAGATCAAAATATTGAACATATTTGAAGTGTTTATTTACATAGATTGTCTATGTATAAAACATCATAATGAGCGGATTGAGAATATGATGTGAATCGTCATTGTCGTCTGTCTTTCGAGCGTAAGTGCATTTCTTTATAAAAAGTGGGCATTTAGTATTTACTCAGACTCGACTAAACAGATTTCATCGAAATCAGTGTCCAACTATATGGTTCTGGAAGTCCTTCAATTGCTTACATTTTTTTTTTTAATATTTCAAAACATATTCGACGCAGGAGACCCTATGAAACTATAACAGACCCACCTTAAGTGGATTTTCTATATAAAAAGTAGATATTTAGTATTTTATCAAATTCTACAAATGAATTTCTGCGAAAACAGTACAGGCAAGACCGGAAGGCAAGGAGACCCTGCAAAGACTATAACAGCCCAACAATTCAATGATCAGACGAAAAGAGTGGTTCCAATATTTCAAAAAGTTTTTCGTTTTATTGAACCAAATTTGTATAACAAACACAAGTCAAAAACTGTAAAAACTATACTATTCCCTTGAAAAAACTTGTGGGCATTTAGTATTTACTCACACTTGACTAAACAGATTTCATCGAAATCAGTGTCCAACTATATGGTTCTGAAAGTCCTTCAATTGCCTACATTTTTTTTAAATATTTCAAAACATATTTGGCGCAGGAGACCCTATGAAACTATAATAGACCCACCTTAAGTGGATTTTCTATATAAAAAGTAGATATTTAGTATTTTATCAGATTCTACAAAACGAATTTCTGCGAAAACAGTACAGGTAAGACAGGAAGACAAGGAGACCCTGCACAGACTATAACAGCCCAACAGAATTCAATGATCAGACGGAAAGAGTGGTTCCAATATTTCTAAAAGTTTTTTATTTTATTGAACCAAATTTGTACAATAAACATACGTCAAAAACTGTAAAAACTATAATATTCCCTTGAAAAAACGCTGTCGTTTTTACATGATAATAACTTTAATTTTATAATACGTTTAGCTACGAAGACTCTGTTTGGTTGAATGCACTTATCTCAGGAACTACTGGATCGATTTTTTTTGTTATATTTCTGTCATATAGCTCATTCATCGAGAAAGGCTATGGTATTTTTTTTAAATTTAGACCAATAGAGCTCGAATAATAAAAAAAGTTGCTAAAATGATAAACTTTATAGCTTCTCAGCGTACGCTGCATAAACAAATTCAACTTTCCGCCGAATTTGAAGCGTTGCTTGTTAAGTCGCGGAACTCCAAGCCGTGCTTTGTCTTATTATCAGAGCTATGAAACAATGAAAATATTAAATATCTAATTTTCTTTTGCGGGGATAGAACCCACTAACTGTCGCTGTAGGTCTTTCACTACAGCTGCGTTTCATTATTTCTTATAGTTAGTTAACGGGACCGTTATTGTGTTTTATAAGAAGTTCCAAATCTTCAATTACAATATGTTAGCTGAAGCATTAAAATCAATTTAACTTCTATAAAAACATTTATTTTATAATTTATTTTTCATATATGCCAAAGAAAAATCTTGATACTGCTCAATAATTTTTGATTAGGTGGCATATCATTATTTTTTTCATAATCAAGCTGCTGTATTCACTACTCACAACTATTTAGTTGTGAATTAATTGTTCTTCATTATAACTATCATATAAATACTAAATCTTACCTGTTTATAAATGTAAATAATTTACCCGCTCTTGAATTAATGGATCAGGTATTTTATTTATTTACTCAGTAAAAATTGTCAATTAGCTTTTATTAAAAGTTCATTTTTACCGAGCTCTTTTACCTATCTCTCAGACATTTTTAGAATTTTAGGAGGGAATTTGCCTGAAATTGAAAAAATATACAACATGAAACTGATTCTTTTATATACAAGTATATATGTGTGTTTGATTCAATGTAATATTTCCAAGTTTAAATTTTCCTTTATTTTAGCTTCATGCTGTATCCCGCACAAGGCAGGGTAGGCAGAGGATACCCGAGAACCTAGTGTAAAGACACTCCGTTCCTCTTCCGTTCCCCACTTTCCGCCGAACTTGAGGCATTGCGTGTTGAGTAGCGTAACAAATATTGTTTGTATTATTTACACTTAGGGCTTGTTTATATACAAAAAGAGTGTGAGTAAGTTACGTAACCCTAATCCCACAAATATGCTGACGAACCAAACTTATAGAAACTTCCCATGCGACCACCGCATCGCGAGTTCGCCGTATTAACATTTCAATACACCATTGTTCTAATTTCTAAGTTTTCCATTGTTTTAATTTAACGTTATTTATTGTAACATATTTTAGATCACTCTTGGTTCCTGCTTCGACTAAACCAGTCATTAGTTTTAAGATAATATAAAAAATGTATTAATATGTAATTAATAAACAATTAATAATTATTCGGTTTTTTTTTCAACCTCTCGACTGCCGCAAATATAATTAGTAGGTAAACAAAATTGTCATGCATTTCTTGAAAACTTCTAGTACATATATATTTAATACAAACGAACAATAGTATGTATTTAAAAAGTGATTGCTTTTAAAATCTTCGATTTCTAAGAGATTCTCGTTTGTCTTTCCAGCTTACCTATTACTGATACGTATTTGATACTTTTTCTGATTAAACATCTTACTAATCTTACTAATATTATAAATGCGAAAGTTTGTACGGATGTGTGTATGTTTGTTACTCTTTCAAGCAAAAACTACTGAACGGATTTTCATGAAACTTTACAGTAATATAGCTTCGATATCAAAATAACATAATAAGTTAAAATTTACAGGGATTTTGAACCGACATAAAAAAGGAGGTTCTTTTATGTATGTTCCCCGATTATTCGAAGATGGGTGGACCGATTTTCAAAATTCTTTTTTTGTTGGAGAGGAGAGAGGAGAGGAGAGGAGTTGGTCCAATGGTGAGGAGATCAGGATTTGAACATGGAATATACGACGTATATATACGACGCAGAAGACCTACGAAAATCAACGGTAACCCAAAATTAACGGTAAGATGTATTTTATTTTTAAAGCGAACTTTCAGTGACTCAAATGTATAAAAATAAATAGATCAAAAACTATATTTGAAGTGTTTATTTACATAGATTGTCTATGTATAAAACATCATAATGAGCGGATTCCTTTTGAAAATATGATGTGAATTGTCATTGTCGTCTGTCTTTCGAGCGTAAGTGCATTTCCTTTATAAAAAGTAGGCATTTAGTATTTACTCAGACTCGATTAAACAGATTTCATCGAAATCAGTGTCCAGCTATATGGTTCTGGAAGTCCTTGAATTGCTTACATTTTTTTTTAAATATTTCAAAACATATTCGACGCAGGAGACCCTATGACCCTATGACCCTATGAACTATAACAGACCCACCTTAAGTGGATTTTCTATATAAAAAGTAGATATTTAGTATTTTATCAGATTCTTCTGCCAAAACAATACAAACAAGACCGGAAGACAAGGAGACCCTGCAAAGACTATAACAGCCCAACAGAATTCAATGATCAGACAAAAAGAGTGGTTCCAATATTTCAAAAAGTTTTTCGTTTTATTGAACCAAATTTGTACAACAAACACAAGTCAAAAACTGTAAAAACTATACTTTTCCCTTGAAAAAACTTGTGGGCATTTAGTATTTACTCACACTTGACTAAACAGATTTCATCGAAATCAGTGTTCAACTATATGGTTCTGGAAGTCCTTCAATTGCCTACATTTTTTTTAAACATTTCAAAACATATTCGGCGCAGGAGACCCTATGAAACTATAATAGACCCATCTTAAGTGGATTTTCTATATAAAAAGTAGATATTTAGTATTTTATCAGATTTTACAAAACGAATTTCTGCGAAAACAGTACAGGTAAGACAGGAAGACAAGCAGACCCTGCAAAGACTATAACAGCCCAACAGAATTCAATGATCAGACGAAAAGAGTGGTTCCAATATTTCTAAAAGTTTTGTGTTTTATTGAACCAAATTTGTACAACAAACACACGTCAAAAACTGTAAAAACTATAATATTCCCTTGAAAAAACGCTGTCGTTTTTACATGATAATAACTTTAATTTTACAATACGTTTAGCTACGAAGACTCTGTTTGGTTGAACGCACTTATCTCAGGAACTACTGGATCGATTTTTTTTTGTTATATTTCTGTCATATAGCTCATTCATCGAGAAAGGTATTTATTAAATTTAGACCAATAGAACTCGAATAATAACAAAAAGTTGCTAAAATGATGAACTTTAGAGCTTCTCAGCGTGCGCTGCATAAACAACTGCAACTTTCCGCCGAATTTGAAGCGTTGCTTGTTGAGTCGCGGAACTCCAAGCCGTGCTTTGTCTTATTATCAGAGCTATGAAACAATGAAAATATTAAATATCTAATTTTCTTTAGCGGGGATAGAACCCACTAACTGTCGCTGTAGATCTTTCACTACAGCTGCATTTCACTTCAATTACAATATGTTAGCTGAAACATTAAAATCAATTCAACTTCTATAAAAAGATTTATTTTTCATATATGCCAAAGAAAAATCTTGATCCTGCTCAATAATTTTTGATTAGGTGGCATTTCATTATTTTTTTCATAATCAAGCTAAATAGTTGTGAATTAATTGTTCTTCATAATAATTATCATATAAATACTAAATCTTACCTGTTTATAAATGTAAATAATTTACCCGCTCTTGAATTAATGGATCAGGTATTTTATTTATTTACTCAGTAAAAATTGTCAATTAGCTTTTATTAAAAGTTCATTTTTTACCGAGCTCTTTTAACTATTTCTCAGACATTTTTAGAATTTTAGGAGAGAATTTGCCTGAAATTGAGAAAATATACAACATAAAACTGATTCTTTTATATACAAGTATTATTATTCAATGTAATAATTCCAAGTTTAAATTTTCACGCTGTAGCCCGCACAAGGCAGGGTAGGCAGAGGGTACCCTAGAACCTAGTGTAAAGACACTCCGTTCCTCTTCCGTTCCCCACTTTCCGCCGAACTTGAGGCATTGCGTGTTGAGTGGCGTAACAAATATTGTGTGTATTATTTACACTTAGGGCTTCATTATATACAAAAAGAGTGTGAGTAAGTTACGTAATCCCACAAATATGCTGACGAACCAAGCTTATGGAATCTTCCCACGCGACCACCCCGCGAGTTCGCCGTATTAGCATTTCAATACACCATTGTTCTAATTTCTAAGTTTTCCATTGTTTTAATTTAACGTTATTTATTGTAACATATTTTAGTTTTAAGATAATTATTGTATTAATATGTAATTTATAAACAATTAATAATTATTCGGTTTTTTTCAATCTCTCGACTGCCGCAAATATAATTAGTAGGTAAACAAAATTGTCATGCATTTCTTGAAAATTTCTAGTACATATGTATTTAATACAAACGAACAATAGTATGTATTTAAAAAGAGATTGCTTTTAAAATCTTCGATTTCTATGAGATTCTCGTTTGTCTTCCCAGCTTACCTATTACTGATACGTATTTGATACTTTTTCTGATTAAACATCTTACTAATCTTACTAATCTTACTAATATTATAAATGCGAAAGTTTGTACGGATGTGTGTATGTTTGTTACTCTTTCACACTCAAGGCACTGATGCGGTTTCTTCGTATAATAACGCATTTGGGAAATCTGTATCTGACTATCATCTCATTTTATTAACCGACTCTAAAAAAGGAGGAGGTTCTTAATACGTATGTTCTTCAGATTACTCGAAGATGGGAAAACCGATTTTAAAAAAAACTTTTTTAATCATTGGAGTTACACAAAGATAATAATAGGATTATTTATCTTAAATAGTTCCAAATAAAAATCCGCGACAGCATATATCTATCTTTTATGTGTAAGTTACTATGACCAAAATAGTGAACGCGGACGAAGTTTCGGGTAACAGCTAGTTGAATATATTTACGAAAAAATAATGTCCCCTAATTTTTTTTGTCGTTATTCTACTTCTATTTGCCATAATGAAAAGTAATATAGCCTGTAGACTTTTTGCTAAATGCACTATATATCACAAACATATTTTTTTCAAATCGATCCAGTAGTTCATGAGATTGTGCGTTCACCAATGTCTTCTTTATAATATTAGTTTAGTATATATTTAAGCTTATAAACAATAAAGTGCGAAAGTGTGTGATTTCATAATAACCGCGTTTTTTAAGTGCTTATTATAGTTTTTACATGATAAAAAATGGGGTGCAGGTTAGACGTCCATACTATATGAAAAAATCTAACTTTCAGATATTTTTGCGTATAAACCAAAAAATCGGTTGTCTGTAAAGTCGGTTTACTGACGACAGTTGAACGTGACGTCATAAGAAAGTACTGATGGAATAGTTGCATTTTTCAAAAGAAAATTTTTATACAATTATGTCACTTTATTTTTATTTATTAAATTTATCGCGGCTATTATCGTTACTATAAACAGTACCTATATAGTATTAGTATTTAGTATCTACTGACACTTTACTTAACAGATTTCAGCGAAATTAGTGTCTATGGATCTGGAAGATTTGCAATTTTTTTTTAATTATTTCGAAAAACTTTCGACGCAGAAGACCTTGCAAAACAGTACGAAGAAATAGCTCACTCAAGTGAGCAAAATGTTTTTTAATTAGGTTAAATATAATATTTTCTATGTATATGTCTATTATCTTAAGCTAAGTAAGTAAGTAAGTAAGTGTATAAAAATTACAGAAAGAATCTATTAGAGTTTAAAAACTCGATTCGAATTATATATGGATCTCGTTTCATATTTCGAGCTTAAGTGGATTTTTTATATAAAAAGTAGGTATTTGATATTTTATCAGATCCTACAAAACGATTTCAGCAAAAATAGTACTGGCAAGACTTCGAAATAGCCTCAAAAAATCTTCGAATTTTAAACTGTATTTGCAACCAAAACAATCTCGAAAATTTCGCCAGTTTCGAAAGATTCTGACTGGTGCAACGCCGGAGACGATACGAAACTATAACAGAATTCAACGATCAGACGAAAAGAGTGGTTCTAATAATTTTAAAAGTTAAGTTGTATTGAACCAAATTTGTACAACAAACACACGTCAAAACTGTAATATATATATATATATATATATATATATATATATATATATATATATATATATATATATATATATATATATATATATATATATATACAAACAAACAAAACAATTGGCATTTCTTAAAAATTTCTACATCAAAATATTGCAATTTATATATTTCAATATTATTAATAAAAGTTTAAATATTAAATTTAAATATATATTAATAAAAGTTGATTTATGAGGCCTGTTGCGGCGCGGCGGCACAAGCGTGTGAGTGTAAACGACTGGTTGTAGGTTCGATCATCAGTCGAACAATTCCGCCACTCTACACGCAATGCCTCAAGTTCGGCGGAAGTGGGAAACAGAACTTAGTGTCTTTACAATAGGTTCTCAAGTTGCCACTGCCACGTGTAAAATACAGCCTAAAGTTGAGAACTTTTAATTAAATGTTAGTAGTAACATTATTATTATTTTATTTATGCAACTACAATGAACGTATTAAATTGCTTATCTAATACACAATAAATAAATATTTGTTAATTTAAATTGATGTTTAATTAAGACATGACAATGATATGACAAAGCTACTTTTGCAAATTTATAAGAATAATTTAGAACGCATTTGCTAAAACCATGAAATATTGCTCAAATAACACCATTGAATGATAATTGACAATAAATAATCCACCAAATGCACTAAGTTTTTTTTTAAATCAAATATTTAATAAAATAATTTTAAATTGATGTGATACGCACATGCTAACCTTGCTACTCGATAATGCTTGCTGCTTGATAACTTGAACAGAAAATAGTAATACGTTAATGTTAATAATCTTACTATAATTATACGTTGAACACCTTTTTGAGCAATTCTGGACCTTATATAATATTTTTTTTCTCTAGCAGGTTGACTTCTTCAACTACTAAAATTAAATAAACCAAATTTGGACGTGGACACGTGTAATTCTCGAAAGTGAATGAAAGAAAGAAATATAATGTAACGGTAGGGTAGATGTAAAATTAGACACGCATTATTATTTATATCACTTATTTGCATACTGAGATTAAAATTTGTTGCCATTATACTTTATCAGGAGGTGGCCTGATTTTTTTTTATTCTTTGTTCCGTTTGTTCTGTTTGTCCCGTTTTATCGTTCTTATGGAATACAAAAAAGATAGGGGGTCTTTAGATATAATTTTCGTATCAGATATTTCGTATCAATATATTTATAGTCAGCGTTACACACACGCACGCGCATTTCATTACGTGAAGATTATCGATATCGTTACAGATTTATTTGGTTGATTAGGTTTCGACTGTTGATTAAGTATTTAATCCTAATTATTTGTCTTGCTTTTTTTTTCTTTTCAGTGATTTGCAGTGGGGCTTAGGTTTATTTATAAAGATATTTTATTTCAAAATGTATTGTTAAGATTGTCAACTTTGTTTCTGCCGCAGGTCAGACAAATATTTTTAAATATCAAAACATTCGGGCTAATAGCAAGACTGGTTGTTAAAATAGTTTTATTTTTTTTGCAAACAAAACTGTTAAGTACTAAAATATTTAATTATATGACGCTGTGTACTTGATAAATTACCTGTAATCTATTTATTTAGGAAAACAAACTCTTAAGGAT
This sequence comes from Eueides tales michaeli, assembly GCA_018249855.1. Lineage (NCBI taxonomy): Eukaryota > Metazoa > Arthropoda > Insecta > Lepidoptera > Nymphalidae > Eueides > Eueides tales. The sequence goes on along the minus strand of DWMZ01002656.1, from coordinate 271 downwards.
AATGTAAAAAAAACAAAATAATATATTAACATATTTACATTATATCTACGAACGATACGAACAAAGGAAAAAAATATTGCATAAATAAAATAAATAAAGAATTATAATTACATAAGTTGAAAAAAAATGTTATGCTTTACAGCAGCAGTCTCAGAGTGCCACACGTCTTTTTTAATATCATTTATATGTTATTGCATATTTTGCATTTATTACTCAATTGTAAAATCTATACAACCTTGGATGCAGCACATTTTTTTCCATGTATGCTTAT
>DWMZ01002655.1:0-13785 GCA_018249855.1 Eueides tales michaeli | reverse complement strand
ATATATATATATATATATATATATATATATATATATATATATATATATATATATATATATATATATATATATATATATATATATATATATATATATATATATATATATATATATATATATATTCTCCCAATAATAGATTTTCTCGCATATATCCTTTTAAGATTGTGTGACATGGAAATCGGAAGTATCTTGAACAGTCCAGAACTTTTTACGAAGGCTCTTAAATAGCCTTTATTCCACGTTATACAACTAGAGGCTGACGAAAGTCACCACAAAAGAATACTATAAAAAAAACCTTTTGCTTAATTTTTTTTTCTTGATACATAATCTATTGCTTCAAATGCTTTACGATTGGTTATAGTGCATTCATCCCATATAATGAGACTAAAAAACGCTGTAGAAATATTACAAACATTATTTTCAATGCGGTGGTCTCAAGTCGATTGGATTTTTTAAAATAGTATGGCTATTTTCTTCTTCTGCCAACGAAGTAGCCGTTGTGCCCGATGTAGCGCAATTATACTTTGGCTTCTTATCCGTGGTCCACAAGTAACATTTCACTCATACAATTGTCTACTTTGTGGCATCACAATTGAATATTAGAAACTGTTTTTCAGTCAGTTTTAAAAAACAACTTCTATAGTTTTGGCCACTATAAACTCTGAAATATATATGTTATAGTTTATTTCTATTTTCACACGTAATCTCTATTAGTGCTTAGAAGCTTGCTGTATAGCAAAACAGTCTTACTACCAATAAATTTCTATATCTTGTATCGCAAGCAAAAAACATCTCAACGAGCCGTCATTAATTTCTTGTGTATTCTTGAAAAAATCTTCAGCTTCTTTCTTTCTTTCTGCCACCAAACTAGCGTAACTGAAAACAAATATGCGTAACGGATGATTCATCTCTTTCCCAAAGTTTAAATAAACAATGCGAATAGAATTTTCTTTGTTTTTCTTGCGCTTTCTAAACGTTCCGTCACATTATTTGGGTTGAAATAAAAAAAAATACTCAAAACACCCTAAATATACCATTAACTACACCCTTTGTCCACTTTCAACATGTAGTACATCATATTTTTCAACAGATCTGTCATCAACATCAATCTCTTATGTATTGGGAAGTTTAAAATACGCCAAAAGCCTAAAAAAGAAATAATATTGGTTTCCATGTATGTATTAATGTACCTGTTGTGGCTCAGGGTTACAAGCGTGTGACGCGACAGGTGGTGGGGTTCGATACCCACTCGAGGAAATGAAACATTTAATATTTTTAAATTAAATATGTATTTAATGTTTTAATTTCTTCTATTAAATTAAATATATATTTATATATTTGAATGATAACAAATCCCCTGGCAAATCATTGACGTTCACATTGCTTGCAGCAAAAGTTGTATGTCTGCCAGCTGACTCGTGATCTATGTACATTAGGAAATATCTACCCAATAATATATAATATCAATGATTGTGCAGAGATCGGTTGGTATTAAAACTTTTCCTTCGTTGATATCTAACAGTCTTTTGAGAAAGTGTATATGAATAGATACTGAAGCCTATGATCGTGCAGATTACTTTCAGCGCTACTTATTCAAAATTAAGGCGACGATTTTAAGCATCCGCGTACTCAACGTGGAATGTGGGGAAGTGTTTATATGAAATCACCTGAAAGATTTAACAGGGTGCTTTGAATATTTCGCCGTTATCCTTAATGTCATATATATGAGTTCATATCAGTTGATAATTTTGTACTGTTTCCGCACTGTGGTTGTTGACTTTTTTTTATGTTATACACTTCATATGAGTTACATAGTGATTTCTTAAATAGTCCCTCGCATCAATTTAATAATGTTGCAGCAATGCCAGATCATGCAATGGCCAATGCGAAGCTATTATTAGCGAAATAAGGCATGTTTTGCCAATTTCACCTGGTGCATACAAATATAAGAAACTAACAAGTGTTTGAATATATGTAATATAGTAATTAAACTTATTATTAATGTTGGTCTAGTCTTGCTGTAGAATTGTGATCATGCAAAGTAAAGTAAGTAAGATTACATTCTTATACACTTCTTGGCCACGTTTCATTGCATTTTCAAAATGGTCGTCCAAATTCACACACGAATATCGTGTATTGCTGTTAATCTCAAAATTATCAATATAAAGTTATTACTCTTCGGTTACAATGATTTATATAAATTTAAGGGAGGGCCAGGAGAGGTAAATATTAAGAAAACTTTTGCAGGATATTTTTTGTTACATTATTTTTTTATTAACAGTATAAAAGCTGAATTTTATATATGTTACTTAGTTGCTAGACTGTTATTTGTTCATATTGCCAGACACATCGAAAGTCTATAGTAAGCATATACAGGTTGGGCCATAAAATTGAGCGGATAAAGTTTAAAAATTATATAAAAAGCTCAGGAATGCACTATATTCATAATAAAGAAAACAAATGGTAACATCATTTTTTTAAAATAACATCAATGAGGTGTGTGTCCATCTAAACTCCTCCAATCTAGTCCTCTAACTTGAAATCTGAACTTCGTGGAGGCCATGGAATGTTCCCTCGACGCGATACAAGTTTTTTATTATGCATTTCTTTTGAAATTTCTAAGGGGTTGATGGATGTAGGGGATGACGTCATCTTGCTGAAACCAAAATTATGCAGTTGTGGAAAAAATATTACGTAATATTGCTGTGTAGCGATCAGAATTTACAGTTATTGTCAGAGTCCGATGATTTCTTAAGCCGATATGGCCGTCCAAATTGTAACTTTAAGTAAATGCAAAGATCTTTGGTGTTTTAATTGGGATCTTTTTTGGTCCAATACAGACAATTTTGCTTATTGACAAATTCACATAAATTGAAATGAACTTCATTCGAGAGAAAATTATTTAAACTCTAAAAACGTTCTAATGTCTCTTTCTCTTACGAAACGACCGATGAGGATTGCGCCGTCAGACGCCGCGACTTCGCTTACATTTCTCTCCGTTCTTATCGACTTTGTATGCCCCGGAGATTTTTCATTCAATGCCAAACCCGAAATCTCGATCTTTATGACTCACCATCTGATAACACTTTCACTCGGACATTGGTCTAATTCATGTAAATTAAACTGAGAGAGAATTAGACCCCGCGCAATAATATACGAATAAGCTTGTTATAATATGCCTTTACACAAAAATACCTACCGGCGAATCGCTCCACGGTAACTCAATTTGCGAAATCCCCGCTACACACATTGAGTGCTTGTCAAGTAATACGATTTTGAAATTCGTACGCCTTTCTGGCCCACACTCCATGTTTAAGCAGTTGCGAATGAGAAAGTGCGTTTGGTCCTATTGTAATCTTTTATTTCCCAAAATGTGGTTAAAAACTAAAAAAAAGTAATTATAAAAAAAAATATGATAAATGAATGATTATTTATTTATTTGTATTATGTCGTCAAAGTATTAGTAGAACACATTCCTTGATTGCCTTGGCGTATTTTTATCAAAAAATTTTAGCTGCATCTGCCCATTAGTGAAAATTAAAAAGATGTATGCTGCATTACAACAGCCAATAAAAGTTGCTAATCGTTCTGTTCATGTAATCACGCGTATTTTTAGGCTCAGGAGGCTTATTTGAGGTCATAGATATCCTGATTATATCCATATTAAAAAATCGATGCTATTTATCTCAATGGCAAATTCAAAATTATCGTACAAATGGGTTACTTTGCGACCATTAAATCTTTATGCCCTCGTCATTATGTCCATACTTACAATTTTTTTGAGGAATGCCTCCTATGATTTTGATTTGTTATCATCAAATGGCTTTCATTGTGTTCAACAAAGCATATGTTGGTTAATGCTCATATGCCAGTTATAGATGTAAAGTGTGTGACAACATTATATTAATATTCGTTATTAGTGTTTCATTATTTTTTTCATAACTTTATTTTCTCAATTCCGTATTTACAACGTTTCTGATTGTTTTCTGTCTAAATACAATGGGACTCCATTTTTGGTAGAGTGTAAGTGTTCCTCGGGTATATAGGGGAAAAGTGCCATGAAAGACCCAGTTTTCTAAACAAAGCAAATAATATATTTTAAATGAAAACAATTTAGATTTCTTTTTCCTTGAATTCTTATTTATTTACTAAAATATATAATTTCTATTTATATAAATTATCATTTTTAGAAAGTGTAATTTGGCTTTTTCTTAACATTTCGGTATTGAAAGATCCACCAGACAAACAAAAGTTACGAAAAAGCCGGTCTGTATTATAAAGTGTAATTGTAAAAATTATGTTAAATGAAAATTATGACACTACAAAGAAAAGAGAAGAGACAATAAATTAATATAACCTCAAGAAAAATATGATAAACAATGAATTCTAACAAACGCTTTAATCTTAATATATTATTCAGTTATGGTATTCAAATGGCTATGGCTTTAACAAAACAATCTTCCGTTATCCAACCACTAGTTTGATCCAACCTTACAGCTCCAGGGGGACTATATATTTAACATAATATCCTTGTAGCTTACTCTAGCATGTGATATTGCAAGATGTATTAAGTAAAAAGAACAGCCAACCACAACAAAATATAGAATTTTTATTCAGTCAATATTCCTTTTGCTGACCGATCAGTTATGTCAATCATATTAAAAAAAAACATATGTATGATTTTTACTTAAAAATGTTTTTTTTTAACTTTGCGTAATAAAAGTTTTTTTATTATGGTGCTTAGAGCTTTTCCTGGGTCACAATCGCTCAGACACGAAATCACAATCACAAACTTTATAGCAAGCTTAAATCTCACTTTTATCAGATCTCTTTATCCAAGAGGTAAGATCTGGATGCTGCAACCTAAATGCTTTAAAATATTGAACATATATTTCATATTGCCGCTATAAAATATATCAACGATCAATAATATAATAAACATACTGATTTATAATGTCCTTAACAACACAAGTAATTAGAAGTATACAAAAGGTAAATTTTAGTTTGTCAGGTTGTAAAGTTGAAATAGAGAACTAATATTGGGAACCTTTTTATAGACAGAACTGTATAGCCAAAATACAAAGAGTTATCACGTTAATATTTTTGCCGTAAATTTCTAGTGCAAATATATATATATATATATGTCTTGAGCCGTCTAGGAGTGGCATAATTTAGCCGAAAATTCTAAAAGTGAAAACATCGGTTACAATTTTCTTATCAAAATATTAAACATCGAAAATGGTGGTTCGTCTGGTTCACTACTTTCTTTTTTTCATTATATAGTCTGTAGGAGCAATGTTTAATGGAAAGAAGCGAATTTTTTTCTTTAGCTTCACGCTGTATCCCGCACAAGACAGGGTACGCAGAGGGAACCCGCGAACCTAGTGTCAAGACACTCCGTTCCACTTCCGTTCCCCACTTTCCGCCGATTTTTGAGGCATTGCGTGTTGAGTGGTGGAACTCAACGTCGCGCTTTGCCTTAGTGCCATAGCGAAGAAATGAAAACATTAAATATTTAAATTGAAAATATTAAAAATTTCATTTCCTCGTCTGGGGATCGAACCCAGAACCTGTCAGTTACAGGCAACGCTTGTACCGCTGCGCCACGACAGGCCTCAAGAAGCGAAATTAGAAATAAATAATTTCATGCTACGATTCTAACAGTGGAAAATATTTACTTTTTGTTTGATACTTTTTGTTAAATTAGAATTACACACTTATGGTTTCATTTAACAGACATTTGTGTAAGCGGGTGACTTCATAATGGTCTATAAGCAATATGCTTAAACGATTTTTTTAACGGTCCTTTTTTTTAACTAAATCCAATGAGAAAGTAAAAGTTCTGTCTAAGATCCTAGAGATGAGCAGTAGGTAAGACAAAAAGCTTACAAATACGCAAAAAATATGACGTTCTGTGCTACTATTAATGCAATTGACATTTGCACAATATATTGTATGCCTATGCCCAACGGATTATATTTTAAGTTATTTTAATTAATAAAAAATAAAATAACATATGATTCACTATTTAATTATCTCTATTTCTTCAGCATCTAAGAATTTTTAGGTTTTTGTTCGTAAATTTTCAAAAAACTGAGTGAAAGTACCTATTATATGTTATTTTTTAAATGCCTCATCTATATTAAATTCTAATAGTAGCAAACCAATTAGAGCTGAATTTAATTCATTTCCAAGATTGCTTTTGTTATCATTTTCCACTTCACTTAAAACCTCAGTTTTTTGTAACAAAAGAAGAAAATCTGTTACAAACCTCTTTCCTTTTTTTTGTTTATCCCCTTTTTAGGAAAATTCTTGATTTCTTACGCTTGACATTTTGGATTTTCTTACAGTTATTGAATTATGTCTTTTTTAGCCATAAAAATTATGTTTTTCCCCATGATTTTGGACAAAAAATATAAGGTTGACCTGTAAAAACAAATACAAAAAATTTAAACGCCTTTAGTATTTCTATATTTGTTAGACGATGAGATGAGTTTTATTAGTGTTTTTATTTATTTTTCGCTGCTTTTTCTCAATTTTGTTGGTACTTAAGGTAAGATAAAGATGGTATATTATATTAAAACTATATACATCAATAGTTTTAATCTAATACCATCTTTATCTTTTCTTTAAAAAGTTTATTGAGGTTTTTGGTATCACGTGCTGAAGTTTGATTTATTACGATTTGAGATTTGTATTTTTTTCGTCAAAATACCCGCCAAAAGACAGCTCCAGGTATGTCGCCGATTTAAGGTGTCCTGAACAGCCAGATTAAAATACCGTACGGGAAAATTATTCTTTATAGTTTTCGTTTTAATATATTTTTTAATATATTTAGTTTTAAATATATATATATATTTTTTAGTATAGTTTTTGATCGATATATCTACTTATAACGCAGATTGGGCACTTCCACCCTTCCGGACATATTTCATGTCTACTACCGGCCATTAAAGGCAATCCTAAGGATATATTAGAATTCTCCTCTGGAGGCCCCTAGGTATTTTAGCACGCTACTACCCAAATAGCTTGCTGTAATCTGCCCTGCAAATTTATTCTAAGGAGTGTATTATGCCATAAAAATGTCATATGCCATAAAAATGTCAATCTCTATGCTTAAACAAAAACTTATAATTTTCATGACGTAGATAATCGTTCCTTGAAATCCCTTTATTTTCCTTTGTTTTAGATAAAACATATATTTTAGGACTTTAAACCTCTTGATATTTTTTTTGTAATACTTTAATTACTCTGTATTTCTATGCTCTAATGTGTCCGAAGTATCATTAGCAACCCTTTTAGTATCAATTGATAGTAAATAAATATTCTTTATGCCGCACAGTGGCACAGCGACTGACTCTAATCGCAAAGGCGAACAAGATATTTCTAAATAACCAAGAGGCTTAGTTCATCATACCAGTAGCATCAGCTTCTATTATATATTGAAATTAATTTCTAACACGGCTTAGAATGAAAATATATGTTTAAGTAATATAATCACCAAAAATACTATTGTTTTTTAAGTAATACAAATATTTAAAAACGAGAAGGGATACTTAGGCCGTTTTCCGAATTATCAAAACAGCAGTCATAGCGTACCACATATCTGGTAAAGTTCGTGTGTCTATGACGTCACATGTGACTTGACTAGTGATTACTCCAAATTATTAATACAGCTGACAGACGTTGGCGCGCTCACTAAATCGGACCCTACGTTAGCATTTGAAATGTCGTTTCTACTGTTTCGATAATTTGGAAAACGGCCTTATATTTCAGAGCCTTTAATATTGTCTAAAAGGTACGTTTAATAGTACATAGTTATATTAAATCGCGAAATATATACATTTTACAAAGAAGTTGTCAAGTTGTATTGTTTTTTCTTCTTGAATATAGAATTATATGTAGTTTATCATTATGCAAATGTATGAAAAAATGTTGCTAAGATTTCTTGAAGACGTGGTTGAAACAAAAATATTAAAATTATTACGTATCTAGGTAGTAAGTAAACTTTGAGCTAACATGAGCATAAAATTTTAAAGTTGTCTAAACATGCAACTCTAAAATAGATAGGCAATCTAGAATTAATATTCTGTTATTCATTCTTGAATCCATATTAAAATATATATATATATATATATATATATATATATATATATATATATATATATATATATATATATATATATATATATATATCTCTCTATCTATCACCAAAGAGCTTTTGGTTATGGAGTATTGTTATAACTTTTTTATACATAACTCAAGTTTTTTGTTGACTGTGGTGCTAGTGTGCGTAATTTAGTGTTACAGTCATTATTAGATGCGAAGAAGTAAAAAGTGCATACAATACTTATATTATATATGGAAAAGGTGCCATATCGTTAACTTTTTCCTAATGCCTAATTCTTGTTAATGGTGTACGTATCGCTCAATTTCTAAAAATATATAACATAATTAATATAATTAATTAATTTGGTGTCTATACTATTTTCATATTACTATCCATTTGTTTTAGTCTGCTCGATGATTATATGACTGCAATGGAAGGTGTAAGGGAATTCTTGGCGAAACATTCCTCTCCAAACAATCGCTTATTTATAGGGGAATTGGCGTCGGGCTCAGAAGTGAGTACTTGTATACTTTTGTTAATATTTATTAAGTCAGTAAGAGCCTGTTGTGGTGCAGAGGCACAAACTTGTGACTGCAAACACGACAGACTGTGGGTTCGATCCGCATGGAAAATTAAATATTTATAAGATTCATTTTCTTCGATTATGATATGAAAATGATAGTAGTGAGAGTGGCTGTGAATTCTGTCTCAAACACATTTGACTCAAATTTAGTGGAAAGTAGGAAAGGGAATGGAGTGTCTTAACACTAGGTTTTTAAGTACCCTCTGCCTACCCTGCCATGTGCGGGATATAGCGTGAAAATGTAAAAAAAAAGAAATGCATTTGCATGCATGAGGCATATCAAGCTCTTTTACTAAAGTAGTCTTCATATATATTATTTAAATATATTTATAACTACCATTGGCCTGAAAATATTTTACCGTTTTATCATTAATTTGAGTACAAAAATAGTCTTCAGACATGTAAATAGGTTATTTACATACTTTTAAAGCATAGCATATAGTACTAAGTGGGGAACGGAAGTGGAAAGGAGTGTCTTAACACTAGATTCCCAAGTTTTCTCTGCCTACCCTGCCATGTGCGGGACACAGCGTGAAGCTATAAAAAATAATAAAACAAAATATAGTACTACAGTTATAGTTTGTAGTATAACGAATGGTTTTTGTGCAAAAAGTAAGAAAATTCTTTAAATGGCTCTAATACTACTTTTGAATGAAAATTAAGATAAAAGATCATTTTCTGTGTTTTGATTATCATAAATAATATTTTCATGCAACAATAGATATGGAAAAGCAAATGTGCAGAAGGCTCTTATTCCGATATTTTAAATATAAATATTTATTCATTATTTATTCATTATATTTATTTTTGAGGCCTGTCGTGGCGCAGCGCCACAAGCGTGTGACTGTAACCGACAGGTTGTCGGTTCGATCCCCACTCGAGGATATGAAATATTTAATGTTTTTATTTCTCCGCTCTGGACACAAGGCAAGACGCGGCGTTGAGTTCCGCAACACGCAATGTCTCAAATTCCGTGGAAAGTAGGAAACGGAAGTGTAAGTGCTTACCCTGCCATGAACGGGATACAGCGTGAAACTGAAAAAAAATATATATTTATTTTTATCGCAGACTTTCAATCCTAAAATGGATCATTTGACCTGTTTTCTGCCTGGAACGCTCGCTTTGGGGCATGCCAATGGCCTTCCAGACTGGCATATGACTATGGCAGAAGAACTTCTGTACACTTGTTACTTGACTTACGCTGCACATCCGACCTTCCTCGCGCCAGAAATTACACATTATAATATGGTAAGTTTATAAAATTAACATTTTTCGTGTTTTTTAAGTTTAATAAAACTTTGAAACAATATAAGGCTAAATTCGATCGAATTTTGGTAGAAGATATAGTTTAATATACATTCAAAACATCTGCCCTCCCTATTTTATGCATCACGACTTCTTCATCTGTACCGTATCACCTCTATAACTCCTTGGAATCTTATTTTAAATAAAACAATTTTAATCGGATTAATCGCGTATATTGAATTCTAAACAATTTTACTGACCACGGACTACTGTAAAGTGTTCGAAACGTCGGGTTTCGTAAAAACGTTTAGATTTCAATATACGCGATTAATTCGTTTAAAATTGTTTTATTTAAAATGTGTAACAATCGTGAAAATAAATATACTATTTCTTGGAATCTATTCGATAAGTAAGTACCTTTATGTCGGTATTTTCCTGCTATATACTATAAAACATTCTATTACCCTCATCATATAACTTAAAATTAAATAACGTGCGTGTGTGGGCGTTAAATTAGATTTATTCAGAGTTTAGGTCCCTAATAATTTTTCAGTAGACTCATATGACATGCGAGAGAGACAGTGAGACAGCTTTTTAGTTTTTAATTTAGTGAAACTATAAAAAAGTAAATTTTAAAGTAAATTTTGGATTTTTTGTGAAAATTTAGTTCTGCGAGTAGACGTAGGACACACTTTCTTCTCATTTCCAAGGATTCTAGTTTGGTTAATATAATCAGAATAGAGAAACCAGATCTAGGAAAATTGATCGATACATTTTCCTTTTTATCTAATTGCGTTATAATATAATCCTTTTCCGTTATAATATAATTAGTGCGTGTACTTCAGCTGATTTTGCACGAAAGCCGATTCCAGGTAATTGAAAAGTCTTTTATTGAGTAGTTTTTTAAGCACTAGTGATGATAATATTAATATTGGTCTGCAGTTGATGACACAATTATTATTAATTATTTAATATTTTCAATTTAAATATTTAATGTTTAATTTCTTCACTCCGGTAACAAGGCAAAAGCTCAACACGCATTACCTGAATTTTGGCTGAAAGTGGGGAACAGAAGTGAAACGGAGTGTCGTAACACTAGGTTCCTAAGTTCCCTCTGCCTACCCTGCCATGTGCGGGATACAGCGTGATGCTAAGCTAAGTTAATGACACGGTTCTTCTCTCTATTCTTGTATATTGGTATAATTAAAGCAGTTTTTCAAAGCTATATTGTTTAATGGGGACATGGCAATTGCTCCTCAGATTTTGTATAGTCTTAAATGATTCCTTGTTTTCGGTAGGACAAAGCATGAAAGTGACGTTTAAATTGAGGCACACACATTTTTCAGCTAGATATTTTCCAAAGTTTACAAAGTAGTGAATTATATTGTCAACATCATTTTTAGGTTAATTCGTAGTTTAAACTTGCAGTTTTTTTTTAGAAAAGTGTCTCTTTTTATGGTATTAATACTAGATTTCGTTGACCCTTCTCTAAAAATCTTTTTTAAGTTTTTTCAATAGGCCGTTGCAAATTTTTATTGCTGTACATTTTCTATGATTGTTTTTGTTTTAGAACGAAAGTTTTTGATGCATTCTATCTCTATTTAATATACATCTAAGTATTCCTGTAGTAATCCAAAAAAGGATTCGTAAATATTTAGATTATAATTATATAGCTAGTTCCAATATAAATATTAAACTTCAGCAACATCAGGAATACTTATAATATTCTTAATATTATAGTACATACCACAAAAACATTCCTACACCACAAAATTTCGAAAATTTTCATACCTAATGTCGTCTACAATCGTGCGTATAAAAAACTAACCATACAGAAATTTTATTAGTGAACTTTAAAAAGAAAAATTGGCTAATACAAGCGACTAAAATAACAAGTAAGACTATTATTGAATGAAAAGAATAAAAAAATCTTTTGGTTAAATTTTGGTTATATATACTTGAATGAAAAGAATAAAAAATTCTTTTGGTTCAATTTTAGTTATATATACCGGTTTATATATGTATGCATGTGTAAACTATTATGTGCTTGCGTACTTAATCTTTAAACGTATAGGCAATGATAGAATGTGTGTATGATAAGAAAAAAAAAATATCAAAATAAATGTGCATGTAGCTGTAATATTTTCTACCCCACGCTAGATGGCGTTTATTCAAATGAAACAAAACCTGAATCACGCTATGGTTTCGTTCATATATATTTTGTTGGCTACATTTTGATCCATACTGTCTTCTGTACTAAATTGCTCGAAAATTGATTGGTTGTATAATTATGATTTACAATGAAGTAGGTACAGGGATCATTGTTTAAAATTCTATTTAATTTTCAAAATGTTTTTATATACTTCATATTGCTATTGTAATAAATATTAAGTGCAGTGAAATTATACGTTAAATAACGATGCCTTGAATATAATAATATTCGGTTCGAGATTATATAAGAGGTATAAGACGTCGAATTCCTCAAATTCGGCGGAAAGGCGAAAAGTGGGGAATGAAACGGAGTGTCTTAACACTACTAGGTTCCGAATTTTCCTCTGCCATGTGCGAGATACAGCGTGAAGCTATAAGTATACAAAATTGCACAAGGCGTGGGCGCAGTTCATATAGCTGCTTAATTTTACTAATTACTAAATTTTAGAAATATCCTAAAAAAATGTGTGAATAAAGTTAAGATTAATCTTAGCATATCTCTAGTTTTATATATATTTTTATTCTAGGCCAGTACTACCGATGATATGTATACGAAGTCGGCAGATGCTCACAGTCTGCTGCGGCCGGAGTTTGTTGAGAGTCTTTGGTACATGTACCAAATAACAGGCAACACTACTTACCAGGATTGGGGCTGGCAAATATTTCAGGTAAGTTTAGCCAAGTTTTATTACATATTATAAATGTCCCAGATCAGCTTCTCCAAGGTTACAACAGAGATTGAGTTTGTTCTTTCATATTATAGGTAGACTCTGCTTTTAATGTTCTTCTCTTGCAACTTGCAAATAACGTTATAGAATCGGGCGTTATTTATGGCACTTGTTATTCTTTTAACTACTGATCTCATACCATTACACAGTCTGTGATACATTAAATTAATATCATACAAGATCTTTGATTTTCGCGATTTCTAAACATTTAATCAGTGACAACCGATCAGATTTCAAGCACGATAAATAATCGGGAAGAGAATGTAAAAAAATTGTCTTCATTGTCAGCTTCATCCCCGACAATAGATTGCGACAGATCTAAGGGCATATATTTTATTTATTCTGTGCAGCCAACATTGCATGATTGCTTTTGTTTTCTATTTTTATGGCTATGACAGCACAAAAATGTTCCCGCTTGCTAAGATTGAATTGTATATTTTGATCTATGACTACAGTTTGCTATTTTTAAAGAACGCCTCATTAGTATGTCTGCAACCACCTTTCTTAACTACTGGTAAATTTTGTAGGAAATCCTTACCCAGTTACTCTTTTTCAGCAATCAGACGTTCATTATTACACATCTCTCTTTAGTGTAGTTGAGTAAGTAGTGTACAAGAGATCATTGACGCCTCATCCTAAATTATTTTTATGTCCTTTGATTGTTTTAATCGCACCCATGACTGTAACTCGTGACAATTGCAATTGAAGGATTTCTTATATATTATTTAGTTATGTATTGGTGAGACAGACGTTATAACACCAAAGTGATTGAGCGTATCGATTCTAGTTTCGAACTGATATCTATAATATGATGTTGCTCGTTTAGTATTTTTAATTTATTAATTACTAGGGGGCTCCGCCCCCTGCTCGCTTCGCTCAAAGCCACCAGCCCTCTCCCCCCCCCCCCC
>DWMZ01002654.1:0-13788 GCA_018249855.1 Eueides tales michaeli | reverse complement strand
ATAGTAAAGTATATAAAAATCAAAATAAAACTCAGATTCACAAAGAAATAACAGCTTACCACAGTACTGACATCTTGACTGGACCAACACACGAATGCGTGATAACCGTCGCACTAGCAACGACACTTTAATGGCGACCGGTAAATAGCGTGGTTCACAGCTAACAGTACCATCAACATTATAACTTTAAAAAGTGTTTGCCCTCGCACCCTTGTTATTTCGCGGTAATTTCAAATTTGAACAGTATACAACGGACTGACGAATGAAAATGAACACAAAGTTTATTTCTTTTTTAAAAACAATGTAAAGATTATTACATTATGAAAAACGCGGTATACATTCCTACGTATATCACATATTATAACGAAATAATAAGCTTTCTTATATGAATGGTGATATTTAATGCATAGTCGTTTGATTGAGGGTTTTTGGGGTTGTGACATGCCATAGAACTGACATTTTGAGTACATTTTTTTATTTTCAGAAATTGCTGTTTATAGTAAATATCTGAAATTGGGTGCTCAAATAAAACAATATGCATTATTTTCGAATATAAAAAAATATATATAAAATATAATATAATTTCATATCTATCGATTGATGACATTGAGTTGTCCACTTTATGTAGAATCACCCATATATACTTCCACTACGCTTAATTATTATACAAAATGCAGCAAATATGTATAAACGCTTGTATTGATTGCGATTACCAAAAATTTCTTTGTTTCTGAGCTCCAAGGGACCATAGACCTGAATGCTTACTTTTAATTTAAGTTTAATACATCCAAGTGATTTTGAGACAAATAGTCTTAAAGGACAGAAAACAAAATAATTAAAACTCATAAGGAAAATAAAGATATAACGAATGGTAGGTACTGAATATAAATAAGTATATGTTTGATGGCGTTATGGCGCAGTAGCGAGCGACTGTAAACTTGACGGTTAAAGGTTCGATCCCATTCGAAGAAATTAAATCAATAATATTTTCCTCGCTCTGGAAACAGCGAAGCGTGGCGTTGTGTTCCAAAAGTCGACATGCAATGCCACGAAATTTGGCGGAAAAGGGGAACAAAGTATTACCACTAGGTTCCCTCTACCTACACACCGGAAACAGAGGCTCAAAAAAATATATAATCGAATGGAATATTAGCACTAAACGTAGTATTACTTTCTTGCCATACAATTTACGCATTTTCATTTACATACACGTTTTAATGCAGGGGTGAATAGAGTCACACTTATGAAATAAATTTACATAATCTAGCTATTAAAGATAAGCGGTTGCTTAACACAAGTCTTATCACTATTGGATTGGCAATTGTTTGATACACTTAACGATGATACCGCATTATTCTTTTTATCAATAGATATAATTTCTCTATTTGCATAAGGAAATATATATATAGTTGCAAATCATGGAGAATTTATTTTAATATATGATAAAAAAAAAAAATTTTCTTTTCAGTTTTACACTGTATCCCCACATGGCATAAGCATTGCGTGTTGAATGTCGCGTCAGTCGCACGCCTATACCTCTGCGCCACGACAGGGCAAAAAATGACGTTATGAAAAAAATATTCTAGCCATAATAGAGCTAGGGTGTACGGTATTTATTGGATCGTCTTAGTTACCACCTTTTTATATGAAAACTTGGTGGCAGTAACTAAAGAAAATAAATTACATTTATTTTCCAATCAACATTCAATCTTGAGAAATTGGGGAACCGAGCGTCTTCACAGTACTTTCCTTTTCTGTAGCAATGCGGAAAAGGCACGCCTTAATATCTTTTTCATTTTGCAAGTGTAGTTCTACGCACTATGTTATGTATCTATAGAACTTTATCGCATATACGAGTATAACAAGCATATGTTCTTTCTCATTTTATATCCACACACCGAACATTTTATAAAAATTCACATAATTTTATTCAAAATAGGAAATTACGTGATGGGGAACACAGTGAGGAATGGAACGGGGTATCTTAACACCAGGTTCCCAAGTTCCCTCTGTCCCTACCATGTGTGGGATACAGCGTGAAGCTGAGTTGTCTTGAGCTGAGTACAAGGCAATTTTTTTAAAGTATCATAATTTACAAACGGTTCACAAAAGTTACTGCCTCAGAGTTAGAAAGGACCGGCGCAAGAAACTCAGCGGGACTTCTTTCAAATAAATTACAGCATATCTTATAATACTAAGAGGAAAATGGAAAGTAGCTGTCTTAATATTAAGCTGCAAACTAGTGTGAGACTCATAGAAATCAAGGTTAACGATGCTTTGCATTTCGCACTATATTTTAAATGAAGGTGGGCTGGTCATGTTTCGAAGTGCGCAGATGACACTTGTACCATCAACACCACAAAATGGAAAGGACTGCATGGAACGAGGAGCAGAGATCGTTCGTGCGCTCGGTTGCAAAAAACAGAGAACAGAATTCCTTGGAGGAGGCTTTTACCCATAGGGGGGAGGGGGGGGGGGGGGGGGGGGGGTCCACATTTAATATACAAAAAAATATATTAATCATGTGAGTTTAAGTTAACAATAAACATGGATATACCTAATTAAAGTATAAAACCTAACCATACATAATAAAAAACTACTACTTGAAAAATGAAAATGGAAATGTATTTATTGAAGTCAAAATGCAACTGTACTAAAATAATTTTTGTGTATTGTATTAAGATTGTAGAATAAATAAAGCTGTTGTATTATTGTTATTATTATTACTGTATTATATAATTAGTGGAATAAATCAGGCAAAGCGCGGCGTTGAGTTCCGCCACTCAACACGCAATGCCTCAAATTCGGCGGAAAGTAGGGAACGGAAGTGGAACGGAGTGTCTTAACACTAGGTTCCCGGGTTCCCTCTGGCTACCCTGCTTCGTACGGGATACACTAATAAATATATTATACCTGTAATAAATCTGTACCCGATCACGTACGTTCGTGGAAGATCTATTAAAAAAAAACTTATTTGGAACGTTTATTAATGTAATAGGGCCCAAAATAGTGATTATAATTTATTTTGTCTGTTTATCTGTGCATTTGTACGTGCTAATCTCAAAAACGTCTAACCAGAGCGTCGATGCAGTTTTCACTATTTTGGCAACCTTCCTTCAATATTTTGTGTTTGATTTATTTAAATCGATTGATAAAAAAAAGTTAGGTCAATTTAAAATATATAGTTCGACAAAATTGCTATAATTTTATTATTACATTTAATTAAAATTTTAGTTTTCAATGCATAGATATTGTCTTAAAAGTTATAACTTTAATAGAACAAAGTAATTGAGATTAACAAATAAAATAGGATAATTAAGGGGGCGACGCCGCGGGCGGGTCGCTAGTCATTTATAAAATCATTAGTTAAGAACCTTGCACATACAAACATTTTATCACAACTTTTGTAAATTGTGAAATATAATATTCTCATACGTTTTCTTGGATTCTATTGTTAAAATGTACACATTGTTCCATAAAAGTATTACGAATTCGATGCACACAAATCAAAAAGAGCGAAAATTTATTTCTAATATTGTTATTTTGTATATCAGCGATTTTAGTAAATTCATCAATTGTTTACTTGACAGACATTTTCTGAAATGTTTTGAAAATAATCTATTCTATTTTGTTTGAATTTTTGCCTTAGATAATTCGCACAACTTATAACTTAGAGCCTGAGTTATAAGTTGTGCAAATATTTCGCTTCTGCAAAGATAAACACTGTTTGAATACCCCATACATTACCCCATAGTAAAATGCCATGCAAAACAATACTATGGATGTAACTGAAGTAAACAAGGTGAGCTTTTCCACGTCAATTAATAATCCGTTTTTTTTAACCGTGAAAGCTGCTGAAATAAGCCTATTTGTATTAACTTGACTTAGTTCTTAAGTGGGCATCGCACTCACAGCCTGTCGTGTTTGACGCAAGTATGTGCTACTACGCCGCGACAGGCCTCAACTGATGGGAAACGTTCAAAAATGTTATTACTCAACTCAACTCAACAGCTTCACGCTGTATTCCATACTTGGCAGGATAGACAGACTTTTTCTTAACAATAAGGGAACTTTATGTTAAGATACTGTTCTGATAGTACGGATCAGCCGTCGAATTTGAGGCATTGCGTGTTGAGCGGCGGAACGCTTTGCCTTCTGACGAGAGAGAACAAATGAAAACATTAAATATTTAAATTGAAAATATTGAATATTTCATGACCTCGAGTGGTGATCGAATCCACAGCCTGTGGCATTTACAGTCACAGTCACAGTCACACGCCTGTACGTTTGCGTCAGAACTTTATTACAATGAGGATAAAACGTATAAACACAATCACATAAAGTAAATGTTGAGAAGCTTGTTATAAAATGAAGCAGAATTGGGCACAATTTATAACCAGTGACCTTCAAATTTATTCTAGTGTCTTATTCATTTAATGAAGCTGCATAAATCAAATAGATTGGCTGATAAAATGTTTGAAGAAATGATGATGATGGAAACCAGTGCTAAAAAACAAGATATAATTAATAAAATCTTTGATTTCTGCGATTATTATCCATATTAAATGAAATAAATTTAAGTGGAATAATCACGTATTACAATATACGTAATCATTTTTGGAAACCCGACATTTTGCACACATTGCTGTAGTCCGTGGTCTGGTTCAAATTCAAACATATTTATGCAAAACAAGAAATTACAAGCTTCGTTTTTTGAACGTCAAACAATTTACTGAGAAGAGCCGAAGAAAGAAACTCAGCGGGACGTGTCTTTTTCAAATAAAAACTTTACATCATATAATTATGAGTGAATATATTTGAAATCGCTCGGCATTGAGTGGCGGCGGAAAGTGGAGAGAACGAAAGTGGGTCCACTTAAAACATGGATGTGTCTTAGTACTAGGTTCCCAGGTTCCCTTGGAATATTTGCATATGTATTGAAGCAAAACAATATTTGACCAGGTATTGGTTGGATTAAGAGCAGTGACACCTTTATTGAGAAACAAAATGATCCAATAATACCTAAAGTTAATTAACAGGTAAGAGATGGAAAAAATGTCAACAATTGAAAATTAAGTAAGAACATTAAGTACAATCCAAAAAATGTGTTTAAAAATAGCTTTTGGCTTTTACAGCAGAATTTCATATAAATAAACCAATTTTGATTACGTTTTTTAACCCTTCACGCAAAAAGAGGGTGGAAGAAAGCCTTGTTAATTGCGGCTTGGCATGGTTCCTTCATTATGGCGTTCCGAGCGTGCCAGTTGAGCACATATCACTTCGCCAGTGTCAAATTGTATGGAGAATACTCGAGGGAGGTTGTACGGTAAAAAACAGATTATATTACACAATAGGAGAATGCATGTTACAAAAAGAAGATCTATAATTGCGGCTTAAAATAGCCAAGAAAGCCATGTTTTATGAAAATCGTTAACAGTTTAAATGATAAAAGCACCTTTACCAAGAAGAGGTAGTATTTTTTCAGGTCAGGGTTATTTCTTTAGTTTAAAATTTTATTTGTAGTCTCTCTTAAAAGATGTCTTAATCGTACGTATACGTACGTATGTTAGACAGAAATTTATATATTTAATATAAACCAATTTCACTAATTTAATTTGTTTTGATTTGTTAAAAATGTTACAATTTAGCAGAACAAATATAAAATGTGATATAATTTGTACAGTCATTAAAAAGCTAAGTAAGCTATCGATGCATTTCTTATAAGTTATCACATATTACCTTGTCACCCTGACCTAATAAATGTTAAAAAAAAAAATGCTTCACGTTTTACCATATTTGGTAATATTGGATTTATTTGACACACTCGATGGCCTCATATACATATTTAAAAAATCTTCTTACAAAATAACGATGCGTGTTGCAAAAAAATGTATTAAAAACTTCAAAATTTGAGACCTGTCATGACGCAGTGGCACAAGCGGGTGGCTGTAACTGATTGGTTCTGGATTCGATCCTCAGTCGAGGAGATGAAAAATGTAATATTTTCAATTTAAATATTTAATGTTTCATTTCTTCGCTCTAGTAATAAGGCAAAGCGCGGCGTTGAGTTCCGCCACTCAACACGCAATGCCTCAAATACGGCGGAAAGTGGGGAACGGAAGTGGGACGGAGTGTCTTAACACTAGGTTACCGGGTTCCCTCAGTCTACCCTGCCATGTGCGGGATACAGCGTGAAGTTAAATCTTCAATATGTTCCTTTTTTTTTCAGCTTCACGCTGTATCCCGCACATAGCAGAGAGAAAGGGTAGACAGAGAGAATTTGGGAATATAATATTAAGACACTCCCATTAGATTCTCACTTTTTATCGAATTTAATAATGCATGTTGAGTGGAACTCAACGCCGCGTTTGCCTTATTACTAGAGTGAAGCAATGAAAGTATTAATTATTTTATTTCCTTGATTGGGGCTCGAACCCCATTAAGTATTAAATGATGAGAAGATCCGTTTGCCAATCGGGGGAATGTTTTATTTCATTGCGTCGCTTTGATATGAAAACATAGCTCGGCGTTTAGTTCCGCCACACAAGACGCGATGCCTCTATGATATGGTTGGTTCCGAGGTTTCCTATGCCTACCCTATTATAAGTACAGCGTGTAAGTATATTAATACAGCGTGAAATTGAAAAACCAAATATAATATTTTCTTATAATAGATATTAATTTTGTATATTAAAACTGTTATAATTAATGTATATGATAAAAAAATAGATATAATAATAAGATAAAAAAGGGGACGGACCAAGTGTCTGTAGTGTGATAGATAGTATTAGAAATAAGTTCCCAACGAGGCATTACGAAATTGCATAGAAATGCAGGGCATTATATTATTTTTTGATATGTTTAGTGTCCTTATATAATTATCTAAAATACGAGCTTGATCTTCCCCATATATTTGATAACATTCAGTGCGTGCGTGCGTGCGTGCGTGCGTGCGTGCGTGCGTGCGTGTTTATGAACTTGAAACCATAACTGCCTAAGCACTCTGAGTACTAAGCTAAACGTTCTTATTTTTATCAAACTACTTCGAAAGTAGGTATTACTCGCTGGTTACAATTTATTTATATTGTTAGTATCTATAGAGGAAAATAATACATTTGTTAAAAATAAGTTTGATTTCCTAAGTAAAGAAAATGAATGCCACGTACCAAGGAAAGGAAAATATTAAGGAAAGTTTAAAAAGTTAAGTCCCCCTCATTTCGCACAATTTGAGGCGTTGCGTGTTAAGTGGCGGAACTCAACGCCGTGCTTTGCCCCATTACCAGAGCGAAGAAATGAAAATATTAAATATTTCAATTCCTTGAGTGAGAATATATATGTCTTAGCTGCTCGCTTGGGCCGCTGCGCCACGACAAGCCTGATATATCTTTCGGTATGTTGGTATCATGATTTAGAAATGATAGGACCACATTTACGCATACCATTTTAAGACAAGAAATGAAAATTATAGCTGGAGTAAAAAAATGGCATTTCCAAATTTTGCCACCCAAAATACCAAAACAACAATAAAACACCAATATAAGAAAATACTTATATGTTACATAATTAAATTAGTAATACATCAGAGTATGCAAGCACTTTTTAATATCGACTCACATACATATACTGGATAGAAATATTTCAGCCACTTGCGACGGTTTTAAGTCGAAGCCATTGTAGATGTCATTGTGGCAGAGTAAAAAAAATGCGAATATTTTTATTATCTGTGTGATTTTTGCTCAAAAAAGTTTAAAAATGTATTTTTGTATATTTCAATACTATACCAATCTTTAGCTTCACGCTGTCTTTTCCTTAACAAACTTGAGCATGTTTACTACCCGAACTTGGATGCCAACCCGCAACCCTTGCATCCGCAATATATTCGTAATTGCGCTGATATGAAGATCATTGAACCCACTTGATATGTTTTATTGTTGATCACAGATTAGATTTCTATTACAAAACACATAGATTATTTTACTACGAAAGAATTATCCATGTTAAATAAAATAATAATAACCAAAAATAAAATTTGAGGCCACACATAGAAGGGCAGGCAGAGGGAACTTGGGAACCTAGTTTTAAGACACTCCGTTCCACTTCCGTTCCCCACTTTCCGTCAAATTTGAGGCATTGCGTGTCGAGTGGCGAAACTCTACGCCGCTTTTTAAATTGAAAATATTAAATATTCCACATTTTCGTGTGGGGATCGAACCCACGACCTCAAATTTTATTTTTGGTTATTATTATTTTATTTAACATGGATAATTCTTTCGTAGTAAAATAATCTATGTGTTTTGTAATAGAAATCTAATCTGTGATCAACAATAAAACATATCAAGTGGGTTCAATGATCTTCATATCAGCGCAATTACGAATATATTGCGGATGCAAGGGTTGCGGGTTGGAATCCAAGTTCGGGTAGTAAACATGCTCAAGTTTGTTAAGGAAAAGATAGTGAACATTCACACTCTTTCCCGCACATGGCTAGGCAGAGGAGGGAACTTGGGAACCTAATGTTAACCGTTCCGTTCTCCACTTCTTGCAGAATTTGAGGCATTGCGTATCGAGTGGCGAAACTCAACGCCGCACTTTGCCTCGTCACCAGACCGAAGAAATTACAATATTCATTATTTTATTTTCTCGAGTGGGCATCGAACCCATAACCTGTCCCCAGTGATAATATAAAAAACGTTCATGCCATATGAAGCCGTGAAGGTGACTCTATGATGGTATCAAATATTACGTATTAACAACATTTTACAGCATATATTTTGTATGTTTGTTCTTGCTAATTAATCTCTTAAGCTACTGTGTAAATTTTTATTACGTAGCTTACGACTATATTATTAAGGATTATATAGAAGGCAATATTTCATGTAGATTTTGTGGTTAAAATTTATGGGTGTACTTAATTTTCTTCTGATCATATAAAAAGTAAAGTTATTACATGATTAATAATAACATGATATCAAATAATGATATCAAAAAAGTATATAAGCTTTTGAAGATGTATTTTGTTTTTCAGCATCACAGACAGGGTGGGCAGAGGGAACTTGGGAACCGTGTTAGTGCACTCCTTTCCCTTTACGCCGAATTTGAAGCACTGTGTGTTGAGTGGCGGAACTAAGCGCCGCACTTTGCATTGTTACCAGAGCGAAAAAAATGAAAACATTAAAAATATTTAATTTTAAAATATGTATTAAATATTTCACTTTCTCGTGTCCCTACACGAACCTTATAGCCTGTCACCTGTCATATTAAAAATATTCGGTAGTTAACTAAAGGATTTTAACAATTTTTTTTTAATTTAATTTCGAAATCCTGACTCTAGGCTATAAAATTTATTCATAAATAAAATGTTCTGTACAATACCTACTCAGTGAGTAACAACTTATTATCAAACGCCTGTCTTCCATTTGACCTAATAAAATATGTAATGTTAGTTACAAAATTTAATATTTTGGTTTTGTATTTCAAATGAATCTATATTTGTGGCCTGCCGTGGCGCAGCGGCACAAGCGTGTGACTGTTCAATCGACAGGTTCTGGGTTCGATCCCCAGTCGAGGAAATGAAATGTTTAATATTTTCAATTTAAATATTTAACGTTTCGTTTCTTCGCTCTGGTAATAAGGCAAATTGCGGCGTTGAGTTCCGCCACTCAACACGCAATGCCTTAAATTCGGCAGAAAGTGGGGAACGAAAGTGGAACGGAGTGTCTTCACACTAGAATCCCGGGCTCCCTCTGCCTATCCTGCCTTGTGCAGGATACAGCGTGAACCTAAAAAATAATCTACATTGGTATCTATTCAATTCAAACACTGACACAGCGATACTATTTGTATCTCTGCTAAAAAGGCAAAACGCGGCGTTTACTTACGCCACTTAACAAGAATTATTTGTACAAAATCGCGAAAAGTTATATATATACAGCGTAAAGCAAAAAAAAGAAACAAAAACGTTTTTCACACGATGCCTTGGAAAGGGTCGCTTCAGATGACGCAAAAGAGATGGGGCTAAAGCTTGTGAGAGCGTACATTCTGTTGTCTGTTCGTTATAAGTTTGAATTGTATTTTAATTTTTACTATTTTTAAAGTGTTGTTCCACACTTAGGAAAGAAAAATACTAAATTTAACGAAGCAGGATTTGAACCCGCGCCTCTTGGACGGATTCAAATCCTGCTTCGTTCAAATTTTTATACGTTTTTAAATTTAGCATTGAACTGTCTTTATGCGTCTGTCTGTCTGTATATTTGTGGCACCGTAACCCCTTAATGAATATGCCGATTTTAGTGCGGTTTCATTTAATCGAAACCCTTTTTTGTTTATCGCTATGGTTCTTAGCTCCATGAATATCGGAATAGTGGCTACAAGCACTTTTGCAAATTGCGGTAGTGATTATTTTTGGGGCGGAGGTTGTTTTTAAAACACCAAATAAATAAATATCTAGCACTAACAATACCTTTTATTAAAGACAAAAATTACGATAAAAAAAAAAAACAATTTATACAGATAATAACTGCATTAGTTGTATACTGTGTCGCGGTTATAGATCACTATAGTAAATATTTAAAAAAATATATCAGTAATAGTATATTTGATTTTCGCGATTGTTACACATTTAAAATGAAAGACTTTTAAACGGATTTATTGCGTATATTGACTTTTAAACATTTTTGGAAACCCGACGTTACGAACACTTTATTGTAGTCCGTGTACGCGATTAATCCGTTTAAAAGTCTTTCGTTAAAAAATATATCAGTATTAAGATTTCAATGAGACATTATAACAAGTATATTTTTGCCAAATAACAATATAATTTAATATTGAATTATTCCTCTATAAAACATAATATGTATTATGTCCCTGGTGGAAAAAAAATCAGAATTTTCCCCGAGAAAATCTTCAGAACTTTAGTTCTATAGACTTGTTTATAATTTTTCAGAGGGAAATTTCCGAAATATTTCCGTCAGGGGTATTTTAAATTATTTTTTTAGCGTCACGCTGTATCCCGCACATAGCAGGGTAGGCAGAGGGAACTTGGGAACCTAGTGTTAAGACACTCCGTTCCACTTCCGTTTCCCACTTTCCGCCGAATTTGAGGCATTGTGTGTCGAGTGGCGGATTTTGCCTTAATACAAGAGCGAAAAAATGAAACATTAAATATTTAAATAGAAAATATTAAATATTTCATTTCCTCGAGTGGGGATCGAACCCTGAACCTGTCAGTTACAGTCACAGGCTTGTGCCACTGCACCACGACATTTTTTTAAAATACACAAAAACAGTTAAAACAAAGAAAATAAATAAACGCGTTAAATATTTACAAAAATTCTCTGCACACGTAAGTGTATGTAACTCGTTACACCTTTTCTCAATGGAGAACCAGTTATCGGCAAGCAATATAAGCTGAGTTATTTGCACTTACAAAACAAAATATATATTTTTAGCAAATATTCAAAAGTATTACTTTAAATATGTAACTGCATTTGATATTTGTTATGATTTTAAACTTAAAATTTAAGGAATTATTGAAATTTATCAAAAACGTTGATAAAGGTTGATTTAAAATAACCTCAATATGAGCTTAGACTTGTAACGTTGTACTGAACTCACCCTAAGCAAGCAATATAAAAAATAAATACATAAATTTTTTCAAACTACCCACAACCCAAAATTATAAAAAATGCAAATATTTTACATATTCCGTAAAATAAAAAAATGGCACAAAAAAATCTATGACAGATAATTAAATTAAGAGAAAAAAAAAACAAAACTTAGCACTCACATTGTTTCTGCATAGCCATAAACAATTTAAAAACTATAACGAGCTGTCATTTCTTATATACCATAGTTAAATTAATACCAACACGTAGTTGCATGATAAAACCAAAATCACTTATGCGTATTTACTTAAATTGAAATATCATAAAGAAATCAGCTCGAGATAGTATTATTTGCTCGAGGTCTTTTATAAATACATATAAAAGGCAGTATTTACCGCAAATATTTGTACCTACATTCAATGAAGTTAAAATCCGGCGGTCTGAAGAAAGTCAATAAGCAGATAGTATGTTCTTGTTATATAATAACCTCGAATACGGATTTATTCTAATACTAGCGAGTCTCCCGCGGCTTCGCTCGCTTGAATTTTCAATTGTTCGAATGTTCGCTTGAATGTTCAATATTAACAGATTTACATAAAGCAATCACTAAATATAGAGGGAAAGTTACCAAAATATAATAGAGATTTTTTTTATACGATTGTCAATATATAAGTGTTTAATGGCGGAACTCAACGCCGCGCTTTGACTTCTTAACATAACAATTAAATGCAATATAATTAACTCCTAAAAGCGATAATCGAATCTATAACTGTAGCGTTTACATTTACACGTCGTCCCGTCCCACTGCGCCATGATGGCCGAAAAACTATATGTAGATATGTAATGATAAAAGCCAGTTTTTTATTTTGAATGAATTTATTTATTGCTTTTTCTTTATGAGTGGATCAGGCTGGGATCATGTGAACATAGTGTTAAGACACTCCTTTATGCACTCCCGTTGCGGGGAGATGTCAATAATTTATTTTCTCTAATAGAAATTGAATTCACAACCGGTCGCGTTTACAGTCGCACGTTGTAACTGCTCCACTTGTGGCTTTGAAAAATCATAGATGGAATGCATATATTTTTATTTTCATCGAAATCAATGTGTAGACTTAGTAATATGACATTTAGTTGGGTGACGTAACTCAACGCCGCAATTTGATTAACGAAATCATAGAATCTGAATAGTAAAAAAAATATTCATAATTTCAAAAATTACATCATTGAAGTAGTAAAACGTGACAAGTAAGAGACAGGATCGTTTGCAAAATCAACTTTTTATTAAGCTCTTAAATTTTACATTAGTGCTGTTCTGTATGCAAGGGGAAATCCGGTCTTGCCAAAATAAACGCTTTTACGATCTATGAAACAATGCAGAGTATTTATTTTTTAAAAAAAGTAACCTAAAGTATGTATTGTAACGGTTTACAGTTAATTGTTCAAAGAAATTTAAAGATATTGCAGAAAAGCTCTTTCATAATTTTAAAATTAATAAGATGAGCTGAAATCTTTACTTTAATTTCATTTGCGAATAATAAAAAAATATATATATAAAGACACCCATCCAAAAAAATCAATACCTGATCTTAAACAATTGTTTCTAGCTCTTCATGGATCAAAAACAAGTTAAGAACCAACGCTTTCAACATTTTTTCCTCAACTTTCGATTAAAAAGAAACCGTACCCAAGTCGGCTCATTTATTCAGGAGATATATAAGAGATAAATATATAAACACACAGACGTACATGACAGGTCAAATATATATAGTACCTTTTCTTTTGCGTCAAAAATAAAGCAATTAATGCAAAAGCATTAATTGCTTAATAACTATGATCTTAAGATTTATAAAAATAAATCTTAAGATCATAGTTATTAAGGCAAAGCGCGGCGTTGAGCTCCGCCACTAAACACGCAATGCCTCAAAAATCGGCAGAAAATGGGGAATGGAAGTGGAACGGAGTGTCTTGACACTAGGTTCCCGGGTTCCCTCTGCCTACCCTGCCTTGTGCGGGATGCAGCGTGAAGCTAAAAAAAAAGAGCATAGTTAAAATTGATCTCATTGTTATGATAATATAAATAAACAAAAAGGTAAAATTTAAGTGGCAAGTTAAATTTAGCCTAAGGCTTGAGGTCTAGGGGCACAAGTGTGGCACTATAAAAACGACAGGTTGTGGGTTTGAG
>DWMZ01002653.1:0-13789 GCA_018249855.1 Eueides tales michaeli | reverse complement strand
GAACGGAGTGTCCTAACACAAGGTTCCCAAGGTTCCCTAAGCGAAAAGCTGAGTACAAAAAGGATACAGTATTACGTACCACACTATCGTATGGGTCCTGCACGTTGGTGTCGTGCACCTGCTGTATGTCGTGGAGCCGGAGCGTGCTGGACTCCCGTTGTAAGGATATCAGTAGATTGGGTCTGGGGAACATATTAAAGGTTCACTTTCTGTCCCCCTCATGATGGGAGGGAACCTGAATATCCAGCGTTAAGGCACTCGGTTCCGTTTGATATGCGGCATTGCGTGTTGAATGGCGCAACTCAACGCCGCGTTTTGCCACATTATCGAATCGAAATAAAAGAAAATTGTGCCTGCGTTTGCTTAAATCCTATTGCTCAGAATGGCTTTGTACCAGGACAGCATAAACAGAGAGGAGATCAACACACTTATTAGACCTCCATACAACCCGCCTTGATTGGCTTCACACCGGAATTAGGCCACAGTTAAGACACAACCACAACTGAGTACCAGGAGAATATAAGCATACAGGAGGTGAGCAACTATCCAACACATTTCTTTAGATCCACCAACATTAGCTCGCAACAGTTCTAAAGAGACCACCTCCTGTGTGTTTCTATTCTCCTGGTACACAGTTGACTGGTCTGAATCCAGTGTGAAACCTCAGTCATCAACTTGTATGGAGGTCTAAATAAGTTTGTGTACGCTGTCTACAATTGTACCAGGAGAGCAGAAAGAGTTAGGAGGTGAGCCACCAGCACACACACCTGTTAGGGCTCCAGGCCACCCTCCTCGCGGGCCTCTGTAGCGGCATGACCAGCATGGGGCGGGCCAGGGCTCGCGCGTCCCACAGGGTGATACCGGCCTCGCCGCGCGCCGCCAGCCGCCAGCCCGTCGGCGCGCACGCCACGCCCAAGCACTGCCGCGTGCTCGTCATGCTGGATGCACGGTCTGAACCTTCTGTAACAATGGGGAAAAAAACATGTGCCTTTTTTTTATTTCAAGCTGTATCCCATACATGGTAAGGTGGCAGGGGGTACTTGGGAACCTAGTGTTAAAACACTCCGTCCCGTTTTCCACTTTCCGTCGAATTCGAGGCACACGCAATGCTGAGTGGCGGTAGTCAATGCCGTGCTTTGCCTTGTTACCGGAGAAAAAAATATATACTTAATGATTAAAGAGTGGGGATCGAACCCACAACCTGTCGTGTTGATGAAATTAAAAAACTACAGTCCACAAACCTCTTAGATCAAAAATTTTGATATGTTTCAAGTTCATAGACGCAGCGAGTGTCCGAGGGGCAAAGTTACACCAAGCTACCGAGTGTGCTGTCTCACCCAGTCCAACTTCTGCTATAGGCCGGACCGGTGATGAGACGGGGGAGGAAGAATTTTCAGCTAAAAAATATACAGAGAGTATTAAACATATAGTATATTAAAAATAAAGAGTATTAAATATATAGAGTATTAAAAATAAAGAATATTAAAGATAAACAGTATTAAAGATAAAGAGTATTAAAGACATAGAGTATTAATGATATAAAGTATTAAAGACATAGAGTATTAAAAATAAAGAGTGTTAAATATATAGAGTACTAAAAATAAAGAGTAATAAATATGTAGACAATTAAAAATAAAGAGTATTAAAGATATAGATAATTAAAAATAAAGAGTATTAAAGATATAGAGTATTAAATATATAGAGTATTAAACATAATACAAATCACAGAGGTGTATCTATAGAAACCTTAAAGGTTGTTTGCAATATTGTTTATGGTTTGGTTTTAATTCCCAAAAGGAAGCAGGGTTAGAGGGGAAAATTTCATTGCCAATTAGTACTCGGACTTATTTAAATTATACAAGACTCTGTGTCAGGATTAAAATGGTTGAATTCTAGGTATACTATAACTGTTAATCCTATTGAACTTGGCTTGCTTTTTTCATTTAAGTGTTATAATTATTTATAGTAGATAAAAAAATCAGTTACCAGCATACTCATCTGAACCATATATATTGACATCCCACAACAATATGCAGTTGTCATTCCTATGCTTCTCCATACCCACCGCTAGCAAGTTTGTTTCTGATTTGTTCCATGATATTGAATTACATGGACGTGGATATTTTGCCACTAGAAAATGAGACAAAAATATAGCAAAATATTACTTGAAAAGTGATTCTAAGTTAATATTGACTGCAACAGACCTATTATTGGGATTTTATTGAGTCTAGGAGGCCTGTCGTCGCACAGAGGCACAAGGGTGTAACTGTAACTGAAAGGTTTATGGGTCCAATCCCCACTCGAGGAAATTAATTTAATATTTTCAATTTAAATATCTAATGTTTCATTTCTTTGCTCTGGTGGAGAACGGAAGTGGAATGGAGTGTTTTAACACTAGGTTTTTAAATTCCTTCTGCCTAGCCTGCCATGTGCGGGAAACAGCTTGAAGCTGATATTGAGTTATGCTGGATTAATAATAATGTTGGAAACTGCCAGTATAGAATTAGTTTCAATATAGAATTAGTCTCAATATAGTCTTTTAATGGCACTATTATTTAAATATGTAAGTAACCACATGTATTGAAATAACACTTATTTCTTTAACCCATTTTTTACCTTTACTCTAGACACATGAAACCTGGGAACCTAGTGGTTCCCAGGTAGGCACTCCATTTCCAATAAGAAACTCTCATTCAATAATTACCATTAAATTGTTGAATTATTGCATTGGATTTATACCAAATAAATCAATACCACACTTAGCCTCATTTATCACAACAAGAAAATGAAAATTATCAAAATTTCACTTGTCTGAAATCGCATTTACAAATATATTCTACAAAATACACATATCTTAAATTATCATACCAAATTCCCGGCCCACAAGGCCAAGTGGATCATATGTCTGCTTCAAACTGTTCAATGTTATTTTGCCACTAGCATGGCCTAACGCTAGCAGTGGGTCTGGCTGATCTGGTATGGAACTGATATCGACACATCGGACTCCATTACCACTCTGAGACGCTACCACTGTTGCACCATGTTGCGATGATATTTGTGTATCTGGAATATGTATAAATTTGTTTTCTAGATGTATGTATGGTTATATGTTGACGACTCTTTACCAAAAAAGCCCAAGGCACTGTTAAAAGCCAAACAATTATATTAACTTGTAATTTTGTCTATTTATAAATAATGTTAGTAAGCCCTCATTAAAGTTAAATTGTACATTGGTTTGTAAAAATTAGAACATACTTTTTTTTTCCTAGGAAAATTGTTAGTGGGCTCTATGTTAAGGAATATTATGATACCAAATCACCCAATGCACGAATATATGGTGCATTGGATGATACATAGCATTCTTTAGTAACATCCACTTAGTAAATTTATTTATCTAGCGAAATATTGTTAATATACACTTAAGTTATTTATTAGAAATACCAGCTGTATGAATTTACCCATTGACATTTAAAAAAGGTATTGAATTATGAATGCGATAAACGTGTACATAAATAAAAGTGTAATGCTACTTCCCCCTTATGTTTGCTTTCGTAATAATGATGACTATTGTGTTTTGATAACAGAATTACCAAATGCGCATGTTATTTAAATCAACTGAATTGTTATTATAAAGTATTAAGCCAAGTTCTAATATGGTTTAATAAGGAATAAATATATACGCACAGGTACTCTTTTTATCGATATCCTGAAGACGTAATACTTCATATAAGGTTACATCTTGACCCCACACAACAAACTTATCGTGATGTACAGGTGACCAAATAACATCCAGTTTATTACTGGACATTATTAATATGGTATTTGAATTTATTGCTTATTTATAAAATAAATTTAACAAATAATGAAATACAAAATATTATGATTTATGCTTGACATTGCTAATTTCATTATATTTTGTAATCTGTCAAGTGTCACATGTGATAATATGATAAATAGCTAGGGATGTGCTTTAATCCATAATCAAATATATTTTAAATTAATTCTAGATAGATTTTTAGATTCAATTTTTATATTTTTTTAATAGCACTATATTTTTTTACGGTATGTTATTATGAATAAAATTATAATTCTAAATTACACGGTCAATGTCAACATAAAACAAAGGCCGTTCTCCGAATTATCAAAACAGCGTTCACAAATACGGTAAAACTTGTGAGCATTAACGTTATTTTGACGTTTTACGTCAATCTCACTTTCCTCGATGGCGAGAAATGCTTGAAATACAACATTTTACCATCATCATCGGCAGCACCAAATACTGCGCTCATGTTAAATTAAGAATGCTCTGTTCGGTTATGTTTAACTCAAAAGGGGTCCGAATTATTGATACTCCTGACAGATGTTGGCGCGTTCACTAAATCGGACCCCACGTCAGCAGATGAAACGTCATTTCTACTGTTTCGATAATTCGGAAAACAACCAAACATTTATATACCTTTTTTTTATAATTTCTTTGACAATATTTCATTTAATTTTATACAGTTTATATAAAGATAAGATTTAAAATCTAATAAAATATTTCGAATAGTTCAGGAGAATTTTCGAGATGTCGCTATAAGCCAGCGACAAAGACAAATGCCGACCACCGAGTACCGACATAATCACTTTGACAGATATACGACATTATTGCTCACGGGAGAGATTCGTCGCGAACTTAGTGCAAGCGAAAGTGGTAAAAATAGCCAACATTAAAAGAAACACAGTCACAATCTTTACAAAACACGGGTAAGTCGCATAATTTTGTCAAATATGCTATAAACAGCCGTAAACATTGTGCCATATTCAGATGGAGTGACGTGATTGTTTACTACAGTGGCAACGCCTCTTGGCTTTCGTTTTCCCACAGTTTCACGCGCATTGTCTTACAGTTCTCACGTCTGATAGTACTCTCCGAGCGTGACCCGGTTAATCAGACATACCTGAGCCGTTTATGAGACATAGTTAGATCGATGAGCTTTAGTATCTTAGCACATCAGCTTGTGACTCACGTCTAGTGATTTCCAAACAGTGTCGTTTACTTCTTATTATAATTATAATACAAGAATAACAAACTTTTCCTTATTCTGTCAGACCATTGTTTTATTTACTGCTAGTTGTTTCAGTGACTATAAAATGAAACAAACAGTAGGTAGTGACTCCTGCGTTCAGGAGTAATGTTCTCTACAGTTGCTTATCAATTATCATCAACGTTTCTAGAAGAACAGAGTGTAAGTTTCAAAATATTATTATGGTGATAAAACAAGTACATGTACTCTTTAAATTCATTACAAACTATATAATTAAATGAAAGTAAATTTACATAATAGTTTTGTCACACTCTACTGGCTTTTGATTAAACATTATAAATGTTACATCAGTTATTTAACTTTTTGCTATTGCATTTAAAAAAAACAAGTACATACTCTTGATATTGCCTCATTCACTTGAAAATGTTATAATTTCCAAAGTGAAATTCAATTTCTTTTCGAATAATAAAAATGTACACTTACAAGTGGTAGTGCTAGTGAAAGTTGATGTTAATGTGTTGGTTAAACATATATTGTTTCATAAAAACATATTTTTTACTAACTTACTTTATTCAGAAAAGATGACTTATGGGATTTCTTTTTTAAATTTATTGCAATAATTATCCACTGTGACCTGAAAATGAATTATTAATCATTTTTTAAAATTGATAATGTAATTTTCCCACAGCCTACCTTGCAGGGAAAGCAAAATGCATAAATGAAAGGATAATTTGTTTAATGATACCTATTAATGCTCCATTCTTTACATTATATTATATATTGTGTTAGTCACATTCTGCTGGGTTGTATTGCAATAACACTTCTAAAGAGACAGTAAATAATATGTATTATTTTATTTTTTTTAACAACTTCATACTAGAGGGCAATGCCTTCAATTTCTATTTCTAACTTGCTCATGTAGAAAATATATTCATTGTACATTGTTTTTCTTTTACTCTATACTGCAATTGTTACATGTTTTGAAGACATCAAGTGTCAGTGATTGATTAGAAATTTTTTTTATATATAAAAATTAAGTATCCAAGTAAATTAGTTTCATGACTGTTATGGCTCAGGTTGTGGGTGTCATCCTTACCAAGGCGTAGTATGGTGTTAGATTCCGCCACTTAACTAGCAATACCTCAAATTCGGCAGAAAGTGGGAAATGGAATGGAGTGTCTTAACACTAAGTTCCCGAATTCCCCCTGTCTACTCTGACATGTGCCATACTATGACAGCTAGGGGAAAAAAATGTGAATTTTAAAATAAACATGAAAATGCAATGTACTTCCCTATCCAAGAGGTTGTGACCAATTTTTTATATATTTTTTATAATATTTTTCATAGATATTATATCATTTTATACTCAAGCTCTGTGACAATGGCCTCATGCTATTATCTTTACCAAACCCTGTCTCCAGCTTGTCCAATACTTTGATGGTCTTTAACACTCAAAACATACTTGGATGGTCTATAGAATTAGATTCTGATGTGGCGCAGCGACACAAGCATGTGACTGTAACCGACCAGTTCTGGGTTTGAACCCCAGTCGAGGAAATGAAATATTTAATATTTTCAATATAATTATTTAATGTTTTATTTCTTCACTCTGGTAATAAGGCAAAGCGCGGCGTTGAGTTCCGCCACTTAACACGCAATGCCTCAAATTCGGCGGATAGTGGGGAATGGAAGTGGAATGGAAGTGTCTTAACACTAGGTTCCCGGGTTCCCTCTGCCTACCCTGCCTTGTGCGGGATACAGAGTGAAGTATTGTGCAAATGTTTCATTATATTTTATTTATACAAAACCAATGTATTAGTATTATTATTCAAATTAATCATTTTTATGTCAAAAACATGACAATGTAAGCAAAAATGACTTACTGACAAACTAATATACATCTTTAAGACATTGTTAGTTGTAATTTGATACAAAGTTTAAACTACTTAACCTTGTGGTTATCACAGATTGTTCTACATTTTATATAATAGACAAATATGTATGAGAAAAGTGTGCATTTGTTCTTTATTAAAGTGTGAAATAAAGAAAATGCTTTGCTAATTTTATACAGGTTCCTGTGATCATATACTGTAAAAATGATTTGGGGGAAATCTTTTGTCTTCAATTCTTTGCTCTGGTATAATGATAAAGTGCGGGGTTGATTATAGATTTTAATACAAAATGATTTAGTGGGCGCTGCTTGATTTAACACCAGGTTCCCTCCATTCCCTTGTTATATAATTGGATACAAAGTGAAACTAAAAAAATATATATGACTGTAGGAACTTTTTCAAAGAATTATGACTAAATACCAAAGACAAAACTAAGTCTTAGAAGTAGACTCATGCAGGCCATTTGCATAAGTTATGAAAAATAATTTAAATAATATTGTGTTTTAAACTCAATATTTGTTGTTTCCCATGATTCATAGTATGATTCAACTCTGACAAGGTCATCGTTATCTAATCTATGAACTGTTAACATTAGCTTCACCCTGTATGCAGGAGCATATAGGAGGCTAGGCAAAGGGAACTTGGGAACCTAATGCTGGGACACTCTGTTAACATTAACTTCCGTTCCCTATTTTCCGCCGAATTTGAGTCATTGTGTGTTGAGGTAACAAGGAAAAGAGCATCGTTGAGTTACGTTCTCTACCCTGATCTTTACCTTGTTACCAGAGGGAATACATAATAATATTAAAAATTGCATTTCCTAAGCTGGGGATCAAACCCACGACCTGTCGCCTTTACAATCGCACAGTTGTGACCCTGTGCCACAAGGGGCATTCAAGAGTTATTTTATTAACAACATTTAATTGAACATACAAGCTATTTATTTGAAGCCTTCTCAATTTGTTCCGTTGGCGTCACATCGAGATAAGTACGCCATATATGTATAGTGCAAACGCAAATTGAATGTTGATAAAACTGATTATTAATTTGAAAGGCTCGGAAGCCAGAAACAATGCAATAAACAGTAATTGAAAAAAAAAATCTATTTGAAACACCAAAATATTTTGGTTCTGTTGTGGACAGTGGTTGTAGTTTAAAACCGTTCTTATTTAGAACGCTGCGGTGTTAAGTTCCGTTATTTAAACACGCAATATCTTTAAAGTTGTGAAAAGTGGGGGACGGAGTTCCTTAACAAGGTTCCCTCTACGCTCCCTTTTGCACGGGAAAAAGTTTTGTATAGAGTAAAGCTTATAAATAAAAGAAATAACTATTTCTTTTTATTAATTATTATAACTGTAAATAAAATGAAAAATATTCTTTAAATTGGCAACAATTAATGAATGTTAAGAGTCGATCGATCATTATAATATACTGGTATTATTTTTTCAATTTTTCAGCTTTACGATATATCTCGCACATGGCAGCATAGACGGGGAAACCTAGTGTTAAGACACTCCGTTCCACTTTCGTTCCCCACTTTTTTCTAGTTCATGCGTTCTTTTTAAATATTAATATTTATTGTTTTCAATGAAAATATGAAATGGATGGTATTGCGAAATTCAAATAATATTAATAGCAGAAATCTTACAGGTTCCTGTATTTGTCTTGAAAGTAAACGAAAAATTAAAAAGTATATTAGTTCAAAGAATGAGAATCACCCCATAAAAAAGTGTTGAATCTTTAATTCGATATAATCGATAGGGCTATTCGGAGGTTTATAAATGGTTAATCGCGACAAGATTTTCTTACTTATTCATATATGAAACGAAATTTTCAGCTTCACGCTGCATACTACATGTGGCAGGGTTCCCCATTTCTCACGCACATTACACTCACATTTCACTATATTATTTACAAATTTCAATTACTTTTTATATTAGAACAAGTCTAATAACATTATCACTTTTAAGACAATATTCACACATTGAAAACTAAAATTTAAGTTAAATGAATAAGCAAATGATACTAATTTTGTGAAATTAAATATTTACATTAATCGAAACAATTTCTCAAATTCGGCGGAAAGTGGGGAACGGAAGTGGAACGGAGTGTGCCTACCCTGCCTTGTGCGGGATACAGCGTGAAGCTAAAAAAAAAATATGTAAAGATGAATATCAGTATACCCAAAAATAATTATCGTTTTTCGTTTATTGTTATCATTTTTCAAAGATTTCTTTACGCGTCAGCTGTTTGATAATTTTGCCTACTGTAGTGTGTATGGCATATGTCCAGCGGAGGAGTACAATGCCGCAGCATTACTAAGGTTGCAAATCTGTTTAACTGTATGACGTTGGCGATTAATTATTTTATTAATGCACCACGCGAGATGATATTGTATTTTGTGTTTCAATTTTTTTTGAGCTTGGTAGGGAACTTACTCACTATTAAGACCCTTTGGTTCCCCATGTTATGTTGAATTTGAGGCGTTGCGTGTTGGTTGACGAAGAAACAAAAAGTTTACAATATTTCTTTTTCTTGAGTGGTTTCAAGCTTACAATTTGTCACATTTGCAGTCACACGCTTGTCCCTTGCGCTAAGACAAGCTTCTTTTGAGGCCCGTAAGTCTTATGAGAAAGAGAAACTTAGACAGTGCCTGCTGAGAGGCCTTATAATACTGTACTATGTAACTGACCAGACTTCTGCCCCTTTCCTACGTTAATGCTGAATTTTACGTCTTGGCACAAATGTATTGTGGTGTTATAGTATTTTATTCTATATCACCTGCAGCTTTGCCCTCATGGTGAATTTGTATGTCATCCTAAAATTCTTGAGTTCAACAAGTTTAATCAAACATATAATTTATTTATAGTGAATTAGTATTTAGAGGCCTGTCGTGTCGGCCGACAGATTCTGGGTTCGATCCCCAGTCGAGGAAATAAAATATTTAATATTTTCAATTAAAATATTTAATATTTAATTTCTTCGCTCTGGTAATAAGGCAAAGCGCGGCGTTGAGTTCCACCACTCAACACCCAATGCCTCAAACTTGGCGGAAAGTGGGGAACGGAAGTGGAACGGCGTGTCTTAACACTAGGTTACCGGGTTCCCTCTGCCTACCCTGCCTCGTGCGTAAAGTAAATTAGAGCATAGATAGTATAGATTCTCCTGAAAAGCCTTGGCAGACATCTTGGAGTACACAATTTTTAAGCTTGAGATTGCGAGTGATATTTTTGCCTCAGCCAAAACGGATTTCGGAATCGTTATCGGCTTTTTATATTATTTTTTTATATAAATATATAACTAATATATAATGTGGTTCCTTGATTGCTTATTGTATATTTTGTATTGTAGCACATTATAGTGTTTAAAATCACAAATGTCGCAGTTGGCAATGGTAAATGCATTTCCCAGCGTCAAAATAAAAATATCATCTTAATGTTTCTGCTAACGAAACGATTTGCTGATTTAAATTCTATATTAAATATATTTTTACGATATACATAGTGCCTAATGTTAGAAACGTCACATATCGCTAAATTCTTCTTTATTTACTTTAAATATAATAGAAAATTTCAAAGAAAAGATAAGCCGCCCGACTGCAACGGAAACGGTTGTGGGGCTCGATTTCCACTCGGGCGAGTGATTTCTTTCCATTTCCTCGCTCTGGTAACAAGACAAAGAGCGGCGTTCAGTTCAGCCGGCAATCACTCGAAAATTGGATCTTAACCCTGTATTTTATCACTAAAACCTTTATAATTTTATTTTTATTTCATTTTAGTGATCTTCGCACTTTACAAGGTAGGGTGGGTATTTTAAAAATTCTCAATACGTTTGTCCTTAAGCGTTTCTTCCTTGACAGTGCACTGCAAATATACAAGTTTTCTTTGTTCTCAATTCTAGTCAGCTAACATGGATCTTCTGTTAGCTTATACTTTTTGTTAGCTTTACGCCATACCCCGTTTTGCCTCGTTGCGAGCGTAAAGAAATGAAAATATTAAATATTTCATGTCCGCGAGTGGGGATCAAACGCCTAAGAAAAACCACAATTTCCATTTCACCATGTCCATAAAAACACTGGCATTTCCGTATCCTGTCCTAAATAATAAAATAATCAACACAATCTCTTAAAACTCGATTAAAATCATTAAGTCTTTTGTTTAAATTCTAATCATTAATTCTTTTGTTTAAATTCTATTTGTTAATTTATATGACAGGTCCTATAGCGTACATTTTGATGCGCACAGTGTAACCGGCCAGCCGGAACAGTAATTACACATGTGATGACATTCTTGGGTACTATGACCATTGACTAATTTAATGCTGAATAGCTTCACGCTGTATCCGGCACGCGGCAAGGTGGTTACAGGGAACTTGGGAACCTAGTGTTGGGACACTCTGTTCCAATTAGACACTTCCGTTTCCCCACTTTCCGCCGTACTGACGCAATGCGTGTTGAGTCGGGAAGTCTCCCTCGAATTGGGACCCACTACATAGCGTCTACAGGTTCCCGCTTGTGCCCCTGCGCCACGACACACCTAAATGTTGAAATGATTGTTTTATCTAAATTTTTTGAAACATTTTAACTTGGCGATAAAGAAACAAACACCTTTCCTATCTTTCAACGGCTTTGTGAAGATTGCGGGGGCTTATTTCCTGTGATTTCACGATCTTTAGATGTGCCAGTGGGAAACAATTTCCTTTACCACCGTGACGTATACTGGAAAATGAGTAGTATTTTTTCTATATGTTAGTTAAATCTGGAAAAACTATACTAGATATAAGGTTACATTAACGATATGGAGTGAATAACTTCATTGAAAAGTGATAGGAGTCAGTCCTTTTCTAGTATTTTTTTTATTATTGCCTAAGAAAGACAATTGAAGAATTGAGTTGCCATTTGGTTTTTTATATCTTTTACGTGGAACTAATATATATTTTTTTACCTTCGCACTGTATCCCGCACGAGACAGGGTAGGCAGAGGGAACCCGGGAACCTAGTGTTAAGACACTCCGTTTCACACTTTCCGCCGAATTTGAGGCATTGGGTATTGAGTGGCGGAACTCAACGC
Source organism: Eueides tales michaeli (assembly GCA_018249855.1). NCBI lineage: Eukaryota > Metazoa > Arthropoda > Insecta > Lepidoptera > Nymphalidae > Eueides > Eueides tales. Next base: position 1,801 of record DWMZ01002653.1, on the reverse strand, counting down.
CGCGCTTTGCCTTATTACCAGTGCGAAAAAAGGAAACATTAAATATTTAAATTGAAAATATTAAATATTTCATTTCCTCTAGTGGGGATCGAACCCACAACCGGTCGGCTACAGTCACACGCTTGTGCCGCTGCGCCACGACACGCCTTAAAATGATTGAAATAATGATTATGAAATATGTAACATAAACTATATATCTTTATGTTATTTCATAATCTTCCTAAATTATAATAATAACCTCTTCCAATGAGTTATTGTGAAGTGGAGGCACACGCGACTGTTAACGCGACAGATAGTGGATTCGATACCCACTTGAGGAAATGAAATATTCAATAATTTCTTTTTCTCGAAAGACGCTGCGTTCAGTTCTGCCCCCCACTCAGAATGCCCTCGAAATTCGTCGGAAAATGAAAAAACGAGAGGAAACGGAGTATTTAAGACTCAGGTTTAGAGCTTGAAGTGTTAATTTGATGAAACAAAAGAGTGAAACTGATTAACGGCACTATTAGTGTTTGTTGGGTCGTGAGAAAATATCGCCGCGGCGCGTCAGAATTATTGTAATTGTTTGCGTGCTTTTGGCCATTCTACGTACTTTTGGCTAACGATCGATAAATATGTAGTATAGAGAAACCCATGTGATTAACTTCATTTAGGCTCAAGCTTTGTTTTTGTAATATTTAAATTATGAAAATATATGTCGTGGCGCAGCGGCACAAGCGTGACTGTAACAGACAGGTTGAGGGTTCGATCCCCAGTCGAGGAAATGATATATTTAATATTTTCAATTTAAATATTCAATGTTTCATTTCTTCGCTCTGGTAATAAGGCAAAAGCGCGGCGTTGAGTTCCGCCACTCTACACGCAATGCCTCAAAATTTTGCGGAAATTGGGGAACGTAAGTGGAACGGAGTGTGTCCCTTTGCCTATTCTGCCATGAGCGGGATACAGCGTGAAGCTGAGAGAGTGAGTAAAATATATGTAATACCGCCCACGCCAGGGAATTAGTTGAGGCGAAAAAGTTGAGTTCCACGACTCAACACGCAGTGCTTTAAAAATTCGACGGAAATTTGGGAACGGACGAACCGTTACCATTAAGACACTAATGAAAACGGAATGTTTTTACACTAAGTTTTTCTGATTACTGCTTCTCTTTTCTTTCGAAGTAAAATGCTTTCTCACGCATTGCCTTAATAATTCAACGGAAATTTGGGAACGGACGAACCGTTACCACTAAGACAATAATGAAAACGGAGTGTCTTAACATTAAGTTTCTGGATTTCCTGTACCTCCCCAGTTATATGCGGTATACAGCGCGAAGCTAAAAAAATACTTGCAAAAATAATTCAGTATAACGCGCCGACGTCAAATAAAACAATTACAATGATAGCTACAGCGATAAAGAAAAACAATAACTAATGCACTATGAGTAATACGAAATTCCATTTTCTTTATAACAAAAAAGTGGCAAAAATTGTCTGACTACATCTCAAATTTATTTTCTAAGTATCTTCTAACATCTACATAATGCTTGTATATTTTTTTTTACTTGGGTCCGCCTCATTTATTAGTCTGGCTGCATACCGCGCAGGCAGAGAGAATTTTGAAACCTAGTGAGTGTTAAGACACTCTGTTTCGTTTTCCACATTCCATCGAATTTGAAACATTTCATGTTGCGTGGCGGAATACAACGCCGCGCTTTGCCTTGTTGCCAGAGCGAACATATAAATTTTAAAATATTTTTTTTCCTTCCAGTGGGAATTGAACCCACAACTTGTCGCTTTTAAGGTCTACGCTTGTGTTC